>JAACJT020022855.1:0-29503 GCA_009936485.2 Gymnarchus niloticus | reverse complement strand
TTTTCCTTGCCACTGTCGCCTTTGGCTTACTCTCTGGGGACTGTGGGCCCGGGACTATGTAAAGCACTTTGTGACAGAGCTTTGTGTTAAAAGCGCTATAAAAATAAAATTGAATTGAAATTGAATTAAAATAACAACAACAGTTATGCATATAGGTGTTGAGGAGATGTCAAGACAATTGTAGCCTATTTTGTAGAGGGAAATATCTGCAAAATATTCCAACTGCATTATTTAATATACTTCCTGTTTAATGTACTCTGTGTATGAGTTTAATGTATAGATTCATCATATTGACTTTTTGAATCCTGCTTAGCTTTTCACATGCTTCTGCTGATTTTATTGCATTTTCCTAAAAGGCCCTTAGCAAATGCGTCCAAATAATTTGTGAACATCGAGGCACAATTAAAAAAATGAGGGAGAGGATGGTCATGATGCAACTCTCACTTGGTAGTGGATTTCTCTCTGGAAAAAGCACCCACCAGCAGGCAGGTGAGTCAGCACTTACGATGTAAACATATATTAGGAATCATTGAAAACAAAACATCCACCAGGAAGCCTCCTGCCTTCACAAGCAACCCGCTGAACTGTACAGCAACCATGCAAGCGCGCAACACATGTCTTTAGGCTCACCCACCATTCATGTCGGTGGAATTTTACCATCGTTGCCATTATAAGTTGTATCCGTTGGCTCTATGGCTGTAACAACGGGCAAAATTCTGTGAATTTGTTGCCATTCCCAGGTTTCCGGTGGAATGTTTTGTAATGGTTCCTGCAGTAACTTAATTATCTCTGCAGGCTTCACTCATTAAAAGTACCATATCTCCTTGGAAACTGGGATACTGGCAATGGGCTACTTTTTAACTCATTTGAGTCACAAACATGTTACTAAAAGTCCAATGGCCTTAAAATGCAAATGCTGCTGACTTAAAAAAAAAAAAGAACCGATAGGCGCAGAAAGAGTGCTGTAACTTTTAGTGTGATTCACTAAAAGTTTGTTGATGGTACCACGTCAAGTGGAAATCCTCTCACTGACTTGTGGACACATTGTGCATGGCGGGAGATCACTCTGGATGGAAGATATGCTATGGTGACTTAGACTGCGTGTCTTTGTGCCTCAGGAGGAATCCCACATGCAAACTCCACACAGGTTGAGCAGAGGTGGGACTCTGCCATGCTGTGCCACTGTGCCCCGTGTTGTGATATGTGGAATAACTGTCAAGTGCATTTTCCTCTCATCTGTTGGCCACCTATGGTGACATGCTCTCTGTGCTTTCTAATGTGGTATGAGACAATCAAGGCATTGGTTACAGCCAGACACAATCTTTGCCTCTGCTTGTAATGGCCAGTTTACCTAGGCTGTACAGTATAATCAGTATTACATGCAAACTCAGGTATCCTTAAAGCCTTATCCTCAATTCCTGTCTTTTTAAAACTGTAACAGGTGGTTCCTTAGCTCAGGAGGTGGCAGCATGGCCTCCCAGCTCCATAGCTGTGGGTTCGAATCAGACTCCATCTGTGTGGGAGCTTGCTGTTCATGTGCATGTTCTCCCGGGTGGTCCAGCCCCCCCCCATCCTTACAATCACGTGACATGTCCACTCTATGGACTGTTTCCCTTTATGCTTTTCTTGGGACTGCCTCTGTGTAACTGCAGTTCTGATTCTGAGAAATTATCTTCTTCTTCCATATCCCAGGATAAGCTGGTGTGTACAGGGTGGTTTGTGGGTTAGAGCCCGTGCAGGGTGGGGAGTATACGGGTGTATGGGAAGGGGGGGACGGGGGATGCATGATTGGCAGCTGCCAGTCTTAGCAGTATCACAAGTTCCAAACCCACAGTTATTCGGAAGTTTGATTTTAGTGTATTTCCAATCCCCCCCTTAAGTCATCTCATTTACTTTGCGATGGTGGCACCTCATCTCCCCAGGGGAAAGTATGGTTTCAGCTTCTGCACACCTATCTTCTGTGAGCTGAGTAGGGGGCTTGCTAGGGAAAAACAGAAGGCCCCCTCCTAGCGTCTCATGCAGTCATCTGTCTTCCCCCAGTACACACAGAGGAGCCCAGTGCACTTTGGGGCAGCGGTGGTCTGGCGGTGTAGATAATGGGCTAATTAGTGAAACGGGTCAAATGGAAGGATCCAGATGAGGTGAGCCGAGTCACCCCTTTAAGATAGCAACTTCATGAGCTAGTTATCAGTGGGAAGGAGACAGGAGGCTTGTCAGATGAACAGCAGCCTCCCCCTGAACTGCACCGAAGTGAAGTGCTTCCAGGTGGCCTGGAGTCACACACAAATTAGCATTCGCGTGTCTGCCCAGTGGAGAGCCCTCTCACTCACAATGAGCTTGCTACCCACTCTGTGTTCCCAACTAGCAGTCAGCTGACTTATTGCCTTGGCGTGTGACTTTGCTTTCATTTACCCTCATTAGTGTGACTTCAGGTGCAGGACCAGCAAACTCCTCAGTCCTCTGGGGTGGGCAGTACGATTATCAGTCTGCGTTTTAAATACCAGGGCCCTGTTCCCCTGACTCTTTGGAGACAAATGGCCAAACATTGAGGGCTGAGAGGTTCCCCTGGTGCTTCATGTAAAGGTTAAGGGAAGCAGAATTCATACGGTGGTCCAGGGTGGACTCAGCTTTTCTCCTGTGTTGCATTGCAGGCTCTTTTCCAGTCACCCATCCCCTGCACCACACCATAGACAGAAAGCTGTTGGGGGGGGGGGGTCTCTCAGGAAGTTCATCTGGGAGCCATGACAAGCAGCAGGGTTCTCCATCCATGAGTAGGACTCTTGTATCTCTTGTGTGCATCCTGTGATACACTGGCATCCCACCTAGGGTGTGATTTCTGGGGTAGGCACCCCACCACCCTGCATGGGATTTATGTAGAAGTTTAATATGTTCTACAAGTAATGCAATTATCATTCAAAAAATGGCATGGAACAATTTTTCCATAAACAGCCCAAGAAGCAGCATTCTTGTGAAAATGACACAGTAACGCCTGTAATTCATCCATCCACCAATCTTCTAACCTCTTAACCTGATTATAGTTGTGGGATGATTATTAAATGAAGAAATTCCAGTGAATGGAAAAGCAGTTTCAAGCAGCACATCTCATTCAGGATTTCCACTCCAAGAGTGCTCGCTTGGGGGCTGACCTCTGAGCTTGGGTGCTGAAGCCCTCTGTCAGGGAGGCTCCCTATGATGGCACCGCCAGCCCACTGCGACCCTGTCCCTGTGCACCATGCAAACTGAGGGTTCCGTTGCCTTTGGCCAGTGAATCAGGCTGTCAGCAGCTGTGTAAGTCTCAGTAGAGGGTTTAAAGCTAGCGATGTTGAACCAATTTGCCACAATACTGGCTTCCACAAATGAGTGCCCTGCCGTGCCTGCTTGTCTCTTCAGAGGGGGGATCACCAGCATCATTAGAGGGGCTTGCAGTCAGTCAGGTGTAATGAATGATCCAGCTGTGATAAGAAAGAACATTCTTCCAGAAGACCTTCCACGGTCGTCAGGAAGGAACTCAGCTGATAAATTCTCTCTCGTTCTCTTGTCCTCGTAGCTCACACTTGCCCCTGCAGGGTCCTAAGCATCATTAGTATGATTGGTGAGCCTGCTCAAAGCCTTCCTCTTGAAATGAATGTGTAAATAATTAGGAGCCTCTGTTTTAATTAAGATGCTTTAAGAGAGGAATGAAATGCTTAATATGGCTGTTGTGAGGCAAGAGTGCTAACTACTAAGTCATAAAGCAAATCATTAACATGTAAATGCATTATGGAAATGATAATTTCTGTCCTGGCATAGTTCAACAGGGAGGAGATGGCATTGCCATTTTTTTAGCAAGGATCATGCATGCCTGCTATAGAAACCTCAGCAAGTTTCTCCTCCACAGTGAATTGCCTGGGGGGTTGGAGTGGTGTTAAGGGTGGAGATGGGCCAGTGAACATCTTCATTTGGAGGCTGACGGCGTCCGCTGTCGTGCGTTTTCTAGGAATCCCGCTGGAACTATCTGTTTGGCTTTGTGGCTCTGCCCGCCCTGCTTCAGCTGTGCACCCTTCCATTCCTCCCGGAGAGTCCACGTTTCCTGCTGATAGAGAGGAGGGACGAGGCCCGGGCGGAGAGAGGTAGCCACTGGCACGGACACACCTGCACACACCTTTGTATGATTACCTCTGTGAGGGCTTGTCTAGCTGGCTGGAAATGCAAGGTCAACTCTGGGAAAAACCATTACATTTTCATTACACACTGCAGACGATTCCATCTAAGGAAGTAACGTAACATGTAGACCTACCCTGCACATTAGTGTGAATAATTATGCAAATTCCCACTTAAGCCATCTTGGCAGCTACTAGCTAAATCCAATTACTTCAGCTTTATTCTTCATGGTGAGTGTCATCAGGTCACTCGGCACACCTCTGTTTTCGGCCCATTTTCTTTAACCTTCGTCAAGAGACCTGCACAGCAGACAAAGAAAATGTTCCTTTACGGAAGGGAAAATGTTCCTGTATGGAAGGAACACGGCAGCCTTGGTGCGTCATGCAATTTTCCATGGATGAGGCCTCGTTCTGTCAAGGTTTGACTGGTATGCGGCAATCACCCCCAGGGTTGTGTATGCGTTGTCCGTACGTTAAATCCACATTTTCGGTTTCCAAGAGAACCCTCAATTGGTGCACCTGAAAGGAGGTTTAAGCTGTAATTTTTTTTTTTGAGTTTGTATTTCTCTGAAACGTTCCATTTTCTCTTTTATTTGGACCTGTTTGTTCAGCCAGATGTTTACCACACAAGGCCTAGGGCTGTTCTATGGCCCTGAAATAAAACCGTTGCCATAAATATCTCTGGATGAACATGCATGAAAGGAGACCTGTATGATATATATTAGACAAATTGGGGGTTGTGGTTTTACATCGCTTGTTCGTGGGAGGGGGGATGTCACTCAGCTGCTAATTCAGCATCAGGACATCAGAAATTAGGGAGAGAACAGAAATGTGGCACAAGTGAGGGCAGTGTGAGTTTACTTGGAAATGCGAAGGGATGTGCATCCCTGATGTTGTTTATAAATCTAGAGCTGCAGGTTTCTTCTCAATGGGTACCTGATTTTTATTTGAATTTTTTGAATTAGGAGGAATTAAAAAACCAATACAACATGAGCAAACCTTTTGAATATGGATGCTGCTTGGCCATTAAGGGTGTATTTTTGTAGGTGGAGATTTTGTATGGACAGGCTATAGAAAGTCCTAGCGCCTGGCCTAGAGATGAGGACGTGGTGGGGGTAAACTGCTGCTTAACTTCCTCCTATCTGGGTACCTGGCTGGGACTAGCTCATTCTGAGCACGTGGTGGGATTAACTATGGCTCCTCCTCCCCGGTTCAGCCATTCACCAGAATTAAGCTAGACACCCCACTGCACTACTGTAGACATGTAAAAAAAAAAAAAAAAAAAAAAAAATCAGTGAAATTCAGTGATGGGACAAATGAGGCTTCAAAACTTGTGTTGAGCAGGTGTACCCTCAACGACCAATCAGTGCTGGCTGTTGGGATACTCCCACTCATCACATGTTTTGAAGCATCATTTAGCGCCAGCCTAACAAGTTTTAAAGCCTTTTTCACATGTCTACAGTAGTGCAGTGGGGTGTCAAGCTTAATTCTGATGAATGGCTGAACCGGGGATTTGGGAATCCTGTTTTTATCACAGTGCGTCGTGTGAAATTTCAGTTTTGATGGCGTACAGGGAGGAGGCATTGAGTTGTATTGAGTGGTTTTTGGAAGCAGTCCCTGATCTGGTGGAACCAGAGAGAAACATGGAGGAACCAAAAAGAGGGAGAAGCCTGAAGTTTTGTTTTTTAATCTCCAAGATCAAGGCTGGTGATCTTGCCACTCCCCCCAACCTCTGCCAAAGTCAGCGTCATTCATTGAAGTCTTTGTATACCGGTAAATTCTTGCATGTCAAAGTGACACTTGGCTTGAGTCCCTTACTGAGCCTGTCACGTGATCAGTGACCTGCTGACAGTCCCTTCTCAAGCTGTGGTGTCTCTTCTTAAAGGGCCGATAACCCAGTGCTGCATCCACCGAAGCATTTTAAGCCCATGAACTGCGAAAGGAGGTGCTAAACTGAAATTCCATTAGCATCAGGGATAGGCTGATTTTTTTACGCCTGCCTTCCTCTCATAATTACAAAATTAGTACCATAATTTTAATGGTTTTGACATTTTGTTAAAGTATAAATTACACTTGGAAATTCCCACCCTTTTCCCATTAGACTAATACCCTGGCTATTTTTCCTAGCAGCGTACTATAAAGAGTATGGATGGATCGGTGCTAATTGGACCGGTTAAAATTCATGAATGAGTTTGAATGACTTTGGAATATGTCCAGCCTTTGGCAAGCTGGGGGTGGACCTCAGGTGCAGTGGAGATGGTAACTGTGACAAGGAGAGTCTGAGATTCATCTGTATGTGTGGTATGTCCACCCCCCCCCCAACAGCATTCCAGGCCATCCTGGGGAAGAAGGATGTGACAGCAGAGCTGGAGGAGGTCCATGCCGAGACTCGAGCCCAGAACAATCTACGGCCCGTGTCTGTTGTCGAGCTGCTGCGGAGTAGCACAGTGCGCTGGCAGGTCATCACAGTTGTTGTGACCATGGCCTGCTACCAGCTGTCCGGTCTGAATGCAGTGAGTACCCGCTGGGCCTCTGTATGAACGAGGAATTCCAACAGGTGTCACATCACTGAAGGCCACCAGGAAAAGTGAAACATCACTGAAGGTCACTGGAGTAGAAGGTGTCATATAACTGAAGGACACTGTAATAGGAGGTGAAACATCCCTGAAGGTCAGTCGTAGAATGTGAAACATGGGCTGAAGGATAGGTGGAGCTAATCAGCTCCCAAAACACTGGTTTCCTAACTGGTTACCCATCTGCCCCTCCTGAGGTGACCACAGGTCTGTTTCTAATGCTGTCCTGGACAGGTTGCTTATAGGGGTCACAGAGGTAGCTATATGCAACTATTAAGAAGAGAACCCTTGTCCTAGTTTTGCCATTTCTCAGAGTAACTGAGACCTCCTTGTCAGACTGTTGTAGTCCAAATAATGGCCCTGCCTAACCTTTTATACAAGACTCAAAGCACGATGGGATGCAGGTACCTTTACTCAGGAGTCACATCTTTATGAAAAGTCCATTTTTGATACCATTGGGCTCCCTCATTATCTGTTACATTCCTTAATTTGATTACCTGTGCAGTAGGTGCATTGGGCAGAGAGGGTGGGGTACTTTCAAGAGGCGGGGGGACGTGGGGGCAGTCCTGGGCACCTAGCATCCATTCCTGCCAAGTCTCAACTGGTTCCTGCTTGGAAGGCTGGGTTGTTCATTAGCATTTACATCTGTTAATATCAAAAAGGATGTCTCCCAAGCTGTTTGATCAGACATCTGTGCAGCTGTCAAGGTGAAAGTAAGAAACGGCCTGCACTAAATGATCATTGTGACAAAATTAATTCACCCAAACTAAATTCCAGGTAGAATTAAGTATCTTCACAAAGATCTTATTTCATTTAAACAAAGCATTGTTTTTTTATAAACTGTTCTTTGACAGGAGGGCACTTCTTCTTCTTCTTCTTCTTCTTCTTCTTATTATTATTATTATTATTATTAATATCAGCCAACTGTAGATGCTAGGAAAGCAGAAACAAAAGTTTTTGTACTTGGAGTTAGATTTTTTTTTTTCTGCCTGACTCCAACAAATCACCATGCATTCTGGGAAATGTGAGGCAGGCAGTTGAAACTGTCCCAGCTGCTGTGGATGGTCCTCAATCAGTCACAGTATGAAAACAGGGATTGAAATCATTACCGTGAATTATGGTGCCCTGCTCCGAGTCAGATTTTGATAACTTTAATAAGCTTTTTTATTATTATTTTCATTGTATTTATTTGACAAACTGGTGAAGCACTTTGCATGATAAAGATTCTGATTTTTCTGCTGTGAGGTGGTGGATTGTAAAACCTGACAGTATGAGATATTTACTTCCATGGAGAGGGGCACAGAGTGTACTGTTTATAAACCGGCAGCTATGATGAATTGTTTACCAACATCCCCAAATAAGCATATGTTATAATACACCATCGTTTGAAATATAAGACAAGTTTATGTGAATAATTAATGTGGAGTATCCAGGTATTATGTCCCACCATCGGAGGAGATGAAAAGTGTGGAACTAAATGAGAAAAGCCTTTGAAACATTGCAAGCATGTTGTTCAGGAAATAAAACAGAGAAAATAGCTTGTAGGAGTGAGGTGTTAAATAGCAGTACAAGTAGCTGACTTTGAGAATGGTGTTCTATTATAGGGACCTTGTTTGGGGTAGAGCTCTCTTAATGGTAGCAGTAACTTCAAGAGACCGGGCTCCTTCACCATGATGACAAGCAGTTCGCTGCCTGCTAGGCCGTCCATGGGGCTAAGCTCATGTATGTCTTTTATGGCGTCCATCCAATGTGGAGACCTGCTCAATGTAGGATTACCAGTACTTTCGCCTCCAGTGATTTTATTGGGCAGACTATACATGCCACCTGTGTAGGCGAAGGCACCTCTTGGCTGGGGTTTTTTATAGGTGCTTGAGATCTCCAGGTTTGTGCTTGTAAGCACATGTACCTTTTGGGAACAAATTGCTCAAACTACTTTTTAATGGGAATCTGCGATGAATTCTGAAAATAAGGTCCCATGTCATGCAATTCGCTTATGAAATAATTATGGGATATAATTATAGCTATCATTATGGGAAAGATTCAAGACCAATCTGACCAGTCGCTTTCTGTATGCGGTACCACTCAGTGAGCAGCCATCTTCTCCAGGCTCCCACCTTCTCATCGAAGAACCATTGTTACACAAATCATTTCTGCTCAAGACAGGAAAAGAAACAACTTTCACGCCAATGTAATGATTTTTCAATTGTTTATCTGCATATTTATGCTGAAACTCAATGAGGAGTTATTGGGTTGCCAGTTTCTTCAGTATCAGCTTTGGCATTTTCTGAAGCTTAGTCTCTGGAAATGGAGGTACAACTGTATCTTTCTTGTCCATTTTTATCACAATGTGGCCACTCACATTATCAGCTGAATGTAATTTATTTTTTTCGGAATGGTTTTCTCACACATACGGAAAGATTATTATTGTAAATTCTTCTATCCTTGAGGGGGCACCTTGCCTCTGTGTTGTTTTTCTGGTTACCTGTGGCTTTTCCCAGTTACGTGTATGAGAGATGGGGGGCCTCAGCTGTGATTATCACTGAAAGGTCAGGCCGACTTCGTGCAGCCGCGTGCCACGATAGTAAGTCGCTAGATATAGATGCCCTTGGGTGAAATGATGGATAATTAGCTTAATGAAGACCACTAAAGGAGCAACTAAATACCGTAATGCCTCTGCATTAATGTAGTTCTGCAGAAATTACCACAGCATGCCAGTCAAGGCTGGGTTTAGCAGTCATCTCATTGTCCATCTTTATTTTTTTCTTTGTAATTTAAGAGTTGGTTTTGTTTTACCAATAAATTCCCAAGTTGGTTCTGTGAGCGGAGTTCCAGACAGAAGCTTCAAATCTGACAGGCCTTCTAAGTAAGTGTCAGCTTATCAGAATAATGGCAAACTAAATGGAGTTGGGGGTAGAACCTTTCAGTCTCTGGTGATTTGTTGGTCCTCAATCAGTAGAAAATGCCACAAACCAATTTTAAAGGCCATAGTTTGACCTAAGGATTTTAAACCTTGGCAGAGCCATTGATATCCATAACGGCTGTTTTTTTTCACCTTTTCTAAATTGTCTTCTCTAGATCTCTGAGGAAATTAGAGTGTTCGGAAGCATATTATGTACCGTCCTTTACAATCATGCCTGAATACTATCAGTGTTCAGAGAAGTTAAGGATAAGGTAGCTGCTGAAATTCAAAAGTGTCATTTTCAGACAAATAGTTATAGAGATGTTGCATGCATACAATGGATGAAATGTAGAAATAGTACAATAAACAGACTGTAATGTAATGAATTACACATCATCCTGTCAAAAGGATGTCATCTTGGCAAATGCTTGAGCTGATAAAATTTTTGGTCTAGCTTTGCACCAATGGGATTTTGCAGGAGGCGGGCACTGTGATAACCTGAATGCCTAAGTCATATATAGTGAGTGACTCCATGGTCTCGTTGTGTTTGACAGATCTGGTACTACACAAATGGGATTCTGCGGGAGGCGGGCTTTTCCGAGAGCGCAATCCCTTACATCACCCTGAGCACAGGGGGCGTGGAGACCCTCGCTGCCATCTGCTCGGTGAGTGTGGCCCATCTCCCCACCCCAGAGGCAGCAGGATGAGATTGACGGGACCCCAGTGAGGGAACCCATCAAATGTGCAGCAAGATCAAATAAGTAAACAAAACTATCAGTTAGAATAACCAAGTAGAGCAGAAGTATAGCAAGTGTCAAGGATGCTCCATTATATCATGCTGAAGGTCACAGCCCGTATTAACCTGTGTCTCACAGCATAATCACATTTAATGTTTTCCCTTATTTGCACAGTCTGATGTATTATTTATCACAGGAATAAGATGTTGTTTGATCACACAGATTATCAGCTGAAGCTTTGTTTCTCCCCTCTACCTGTTTATGGAATGTAGGGACGTTCTGAGGTCCATAATACTTTGCCTCAGTTATATATGTGTGTACTTCTGTGATTGTGCACGTGTGTGTGCGCGTGGTATTTTCATCTGGGCTAAAAGTGGCTTTTTGTATCAGGTGGTTAACTACAGGTTCCGACTTGGACCTGATCCACCTGTGCTCTTTGGGTTTTTATGAAGTTGTCTTTTCTGGTCCTTATCCAACCTCTTCATCCAATCATAACCTCTTTCTTACATCGGGACTTCACTGGCTGTACTTTATTTTATCACCCACTTAATTCCACAATGGAATTCTGGAGAATCAAGTAGACAGCAGAGCATCCAAAAAGTAGGAGGTGCAGTGGGATACTCTTTCAGGCCTCCAGCTTGTCAGCCCTCCACCCTTCCAACCCACCAGGCCTCCAGCCCTCCATCCCGTCCTCAAGGTGCCGCTATGTCCTATAGTAACTGTATCGTGTCATGGTCAGTCAGCTGCTTATTAGACAAATCCCCACCGCTGTACCGCTGGTTCCCAGAGGTGACTTTGAGGTATGATCCCTCTTTATCCACATGATGACAAACCATGTGTGTGTCTGTTTTACGTGAGTCACGTGATGCAAGTGTATTGTGGGATATGCTGCTGACAGATGGATCCAGCCCGCAACATGTTCTGTTCTCAGTGTTGTGTCCAGCCTTCTCTTGCCCTACACTTCCCTTTCAGCAGGAAGACATCTTGGCATCTGTCAGGTTTTCAGATGTGATTGAGGCTGTCAGTGACAAAAGGGCGGTACAGTGACGTGTCAGTTTTGGGGAGTGCAATGGTCCATCCTGTTTTATCTCCCAGAATGCACCTGCATCCTCTAGTGAGATCTGGATGAAGACCTGCTCAGTGCTGCTTGTCAGTCAGTCAGGGCAGTCTAGGTTGGTCAGTGCAGTGTCAGACTATTAGAGCGTAGTCAGCTATCTAGGTTAATAAGTAGATTATCTCTCAGTTGGTGCAGTATCTGTCACCCCAGAGTCAATTACCTGTGGAGGCATGCCTATGATGTGGCCCTCTTTTGCAAGTAGCTCTCATGAAAGTACGATTCCTCATCCTCCCATGATCTGTCTGTGAGTGGTGGTAGTAGGGTGTGGTGGGAGGGGGGTGTTAGTTCTTTGCTAACAGCAGACCACAGGTGTCCCAACTGGAGATTCGCACTCTTTCCTTCATTAGTATGTTTTCCCAGTGAGGCCGACTCCCTCCTCCTTCCAGCACTGGTGTAAATTGCCCTGCTGCTGCTTTTCCACTGGGCACCTGCCAGCTGGCCGACTCCTGTCATTTCTGAGTCAGTCCACCGTTGGTTGGCCCTGCCGCTTTCTGCCTAGTAAATCTCAGATTACATGGAGCACAAGGCACTTGTACACCATGGAGAGGATACTGGTATACACCAAAAGTAATAATTAAAATATTAATATTTTTAGAAAACGTTTTCATGTGGATGCAGATTAGTCTGCTTTGGCTCAGATTCTGCTTAGGATCTGAATGATTTCCTCACAAAGGTAGGCTAAAGCTCGCATAATTTGGTGGGGAATCAGGGAGTTCAGATTTGGCAGGTGTATCCTGATTGGTCACTCAACGTGCCATTTCCCAGTGCCCTCCCCCAATTTGGAGAATAATAAGGTGAATTGGTAGAGACAGGAGTCGGAAAATCTCACATAAACTGCTGAAAAGGGGAGGGTAAAACTCATTTTAAAAATGCTTCCCTAGATTGTTTGCCTGGGAATGGTTTGAACTTACAGTCTATATTAGCTCATAGAATAATTTAGTGCCTTTTGTATTTCTTTTTTATATTGCTGGAAGTTTGCTCTGTAAATACCTGGCTCAAAGGTACAAGAGTAGGCATCTCCAACACACTCTACTGTCCCCACGGATCTGACTCCTCATTAGCCCTGCTTCCACGTCCCAGTGGCTAGTGGGTTAGCCATGCAATTGTCACGGCGACAGCACATTTGTGGGTTGTGTTTGTCGAGGATTATAAGAGCTTTGCTAACTTCATATGGCTTTTAGTGAAGTCGTCTTCACAGGAAACTTGTCTATTAGCCCTTGTCACAAGTCCACCTCGGGGGGTGGGACTGAGAGGGGGGAAGTTCCACATTTCACCCAAGTGTGCTTATTGATTACACATTTCTTTTTTTTTTTTTTTACATGAGCTATGTGCTGCATGTAAATTACTTAATTATTGAGAAACACTCTGCTGCTCAAAGAGACGTTTTTGTTAACACAATACCTGCAATTAAAGCCACTGGATGAGAATCGATGACCTGAACATCCCGACAGAATCATTTTCAAAGTTCATTTTCTCTTAGTGCACTTGGACATGAAATTTTAAAAAAGCTCCTTTGAGTACTTGGAACAGATTCAAGTAGCTGGCTGTATTTACCGACAACCACTGACATCCATCACAGTTTAGGGACATCGTTAACATGGCCGTTGCGAAGTACATCTGCGAACAGATGGTAGATTCCGGAAACGAGCCTCAGGGTCCTCTCAGGCCACAGAATCTGGCTGGCTGAGTCATGGTTTGGCTCTCGGCACCCCATCTGGACTGCAGCCGACTCCTTGTGCAAAGGTGAACAGTAGCACCTTTTATCTGCATTGTAGAGCCTGGCTGGGCTGGCATGCAACTGTGTTTTAATCCAACATCAAAGTGCTGTGCTTATAATTTGATCATTTTGCATCCTGCGTACAGACAATGAAATATGTTCCATTACGGGAGATCTGTTGTTTTTTTTCAATGTGCTCACTTTTCCAAAAATAAACCCCCAGTGATGTTCCTGACATTTAAGATGGGTTTTGTTGAAGGCAAGACAGGTTAAATCCTGAATTGAAGACCAGTGAGGGACTGACAGGTTTCCTATTGGACGGACCATGTGAACTGATGCTTAGCTGAACTTTTGGGATTTATCTTAGCATCTAAGCGCTGGATCTCCCGAACAAGACTGACACCATGTGACAAGGAAGTTCAGGTAGTTAAAAAGTACATCTCACTGCCTCTTGATGACCACATCACTTAGAGTGGAAAAACACGCTTCACACACCCCCAATTTTAATCAGCATCACATCTCAGTTACAGTTGATTGTCTTCTCTGTGGGGGTGTAAAGGATAATTAGAGTTTTTGTCTGATTGGGTACGTATATACCCATAATGCCCTTCGACCTTCCAGCTTAGCTGTTCTGGTTTCAAGGCTGTGAGGGAAAAATTCATGGTTTATATCGTCCAGTGATGAGCTTGTTCTTTTGCTGTACCTGTGACTAGTAACTCAGGGTTCTCTCAGCCCCAAAAACACACACCCAAACCCCCACATCAGAGCCTCTGCCCCATCATAGCCCCTTCCATGACACCATGCATCAGAGAGGCCTGGTCTATCTCCCAGGGCCTCTCTGATGCATCCTTAATTGTTTTCTTAAACCTATGTTTGATTTGGCATGCAAATCCACCACAACCCCCAAGAGGTTCTGTTTGAACAACAACCATCAGAAGATCTTTTAATATAACCCCCCCATTTATCAACATATTCATTAACTAAACCACTCATTATTCTACCAGGATGCTCCCCAGGACAGAGCTCCATGTGTAATGTGTCCATTTAAGCAGAAGTGGGCGCTGTTGACTTTAAAGACTTCTGAGCTCTATTGTCACCCTGTCAGGTGATGTGATGTTTTGACAGACGGTGAGGCCGGTCATAGCAGCGATAGCCTTGGCTAGGTGTAAGATGCCTTCTGCAGGTAGAGAGCAGCCATTAATTAGCTGTCCCCCAAAAAGGACTCTGGGTCGTGCATGTGGCATCCCTTCAGCTCAGCCTGGAGTAGCTCTTCTGCAGTGGTAGGAAGAAGGGAAGATGGAAGCCACGAGCTGACTGAAGAGCTCATTAGAGACACACATCTTTGAGGCCATGATGAAATGTTTACGTCCCGGGGATGTCTTGATAATGATGCTAGGATCTCAGTTGTAAAGCTAGGATTGCCCAAGGAGGGAAACTGAATAGGAATGGAAGGGAATATTTGAATATACTCCATATATATATTTTTTAGATGAGTCTCTGTGCACCAGCAGGGGGTGTAGTAGTTAAAGGACTGTACTTATGTCCAAAGAGTAGGTAAGCTATTTTGCCTATGGGCAAAGTGCCCATCATTGGTTGATTCTATGTGAGGCCAACCTGAAAGGTCAAAGGCTCTGGATAAAAGGGCTTACCACAGTAATGAATGTCGGTGGGTGTGTGCCCGTCTCCTCGTTTCTGTTTTTTATTTAATGTGCTAGGCAATTGCTTTCCTTGGTTTTGACTTTTGTTCTTAATATGATGACTGTCAATGTTTTTGTATTAATGTTCTGTTGGTTTTAAAAAACTGTTAATAAAAAGTTAATCACAAAAAAAAGAATGTCAGTCGGTGTGTGCAGCCCGTGCACAGCTGCAAGGTTTGGTGTCAAACCTGTTGTCCGTCCTGCATCGCTCATCTGTGATGTTTGGTAAGACTGCCAGTGAGGTGTAGTGCCGCTATCAGGAAGAGGAACATGAGCCCCCTGTGCGTGGGCAGGGGAGCGTTTTTGAACAAGGCCAGCTAGATTGAAGCTGTGGTGCTGTGTGTGTGTGTGTGTGTGTGTGTGTGTGTGTGTGTGTACACACACCATGTTTACATTACATTGCGGGGGCATTTAAGCTGACATTTTTACCTCGTGAGTACATTTGTCATGTTCCCACCAGGGAAAACTGAATTTTATAAAAATCGTTGAATGCAATGAAAAACCCAAAAGAGTTGTATTATGTTGGGTTACTTATGGTGAAGGTTAGGGCTGGGTAAGGGCTGGGTTGTCATAGTTAGGATTAGGGTTAGGCCCATAGAAATGAATGGAAGGTCCCCACAAGGTTAGAACTACGAGCGTGTGTGTGTGTGTGTGTGTGTGTGTGTGTGTGTGTGTGTGTGTGTGTGTGTGCGCATTCCTATGTTATTACTGCTGGAAAAACGCTATTACTACAACTCCTTTGCTCCCCTGTGTAGGTAAATACTCATAAAGAGGAAAAAATAACCCTTTTTAAGGCCTTTAGAAATAAATCCTGCTTAAGGAACACTGTAAATAAAAACCTGCTTTGGGGAAGTCAGTCTGTGCTGAGTGGAGCTGAGTCCCGATGGCGCAGTACTGTCCCTGCCTCCTGGGAAAGAGCTACGGCTGAAAAAACCCAGGTTGTTTTTCTCAGGGCTTAATGATATGAGCTAGTGTGTGTACACACACACACACACACACACTCTCTCTCTCTCTCTCTCTCTCACTCACTCACTCACTCCTTACTACTGAAATAGCACACTATATGGTATCCACCATTTTGTACAGCAGTTGAAGAGAATTCTTAAGTCTGGCTCACTACTTAATGCACTGTAAAATACCCACAATGCACTGCAAATCATAGTGCACAGCTGACATACACTAGCATGCTCCATGTACACTATAATGCCATGGAGACATTTGGTGTCAACTGACTGTGTGTAACATGAACAAGATGACTTAACTGTTGCAGAAATGTAAAGCACATCTTTTACATCAAAAAGTAACATACTGATACTAACGTTCTCTGTAAAGGCTGAAGTTGACATTTCAATTTTAACAATTAATCATAAAGTAGTAAATGAAATACATTTTAAATAATCATTTTAAATAAATCACATCCATATTTACTTGATACCCTTCATTCCATTTATGTTGCCACTGTATTTTGCTGTCACAATTGTCTGGATTCTCCAAAACTGTCTTGTTTTACTGACTAGCTCCTTATATAGTGAACCACATAGATTTACTTTTATAGGGAATATTGAGTGGATGAAAGTATGAATCATTTTGAATTCAGCTGCAGGCTCAGTAATACCCGGCTTGAGGCACTCTCTGAGTCACACCGAAGTAAACAGCGTCACACAAATTAGATAATCACACACACATACAACATTTGAAGGAGAGGGAAACTTAATGAAGCACACTCTCCATGATCAGGGCTTGGGGTGCTTCTATCCTGAAAGATGCAGTGTAGATGGTGGCGAAGTGACATTTTCCCTGCCATGTTGGCCCATCTGCCCTCAAACTGTGCTCGCTGCCATACCTCTTCATTAACAAGCCGTCTCTCCCTCTCCCAGAAAGTCTCAGCTCGATCGACTCTGACAGGTCCTTCCTCTAAGCGGCTTGAGCTGCAGAACACTGCTCCCCCCTGTGTCTGAAGGATGCCGACTAAAATCACATAGCAAGCCCCCAGGAAGGTGGGGACGGGGCAGGGTGTGGGGCTTACCGCGTGTTTTTCGTCTGCGTCATTCATACACGGTTCACCTGTCTCACTGCTGAAACTGTAGAAGAGCACAAGGCTGTCTGTTTTTGTTTTGACTGTGCTGGAATTTTTATTTCTGGTTGGGGGGAAATGGAACCTTTTTCAGTGTGGCACGCACCTGTGTGTGTGTGTGTGTGTGTGTGTGTGTGTGTGTGTGTGTGTGTGTGTGTGGCTGACTTTATCATCTGTCTTATTTGTGTGTCTTTCTATGTGTGACTGAGAAAGTGTATGTGTGTGTCTGAGTCTGGTTTTTTTTTGTGCAAACATGCATATTCACTCCCAGATGCTAACAAACGCACTCAAACATGCATATATATACAGATAGAAGTAGTACACTGACATGCAGATGCAGACATTTGCAAACAAAAGCTGAAAAAAAACATGCATGCCACCTTGGAGATGTACATACAGACAGAGGGTCATGCATGTGCCCAGACTACATAGAGCTGTGCAGAAGTTGATGGGGAAACCCTTCGTTGTGATGGTGTGGCCATGATGTATTCTAGCTGCACAAAAACTGCCAGCCACTGATACACATGGGGGTGTGTCAGTGCCTGATGGGGACAAAAGTGCAGAAATGAGCAGGATCAGGTAGAGAGTGTCAGAGCAGCAAAGCGTAGATGTTTTGTTATTTCTGAAAAGAACAAGAAAAATCCGGTTGTGGTCCTGGCTCGAGTCGATTGTTTTGAAGGGAGAAGAGACAAAAGCAGGAATTCGCATGTCCGTATGGCAGTTAAAATAATGGCATTGTTGAAAGTTCATGACTCAATCATGTCCGCTGCCCTGACGCGGCCCAGATCCTCACCACGCTGATATCCATCCGATAAGGAATCGGCCTAGTCTAGAAGAAATGTCCTCTGTGACTGACTATTGTAATGAAAATCTTCCTCTGGTGGGAATATATCTGTACACTTTGTCGCTCTTTTGAGGGTCACTGTTGTGTTATTTGGCCTTAAATACCTGTGCCATCACTGCATTTCCTTCAGGTTCTGGGTGTGTAGGTGTTTGTGTAACATTCAAACATACTTTGTTGTTTGGTATTTCTTCCACTTATTATTAGGAGTAGACCTGCCCCTGCTGAATGATAATTGGTTGGTCATTTTGTTCTTTCCCTCCAGTGGACGTGCTCAGGCAGAAATTCTGTCAGAATTTAACTGGCAGATTCTGTCAAAGTGTTAATGTAGAAGGTAGACATTGAGAGCTGCCATTTTTTGATGTCATTCCGGCTCATCTTCCTCCACACGGCAGGGCCTCGTGATAGAACGGATCGGCAGGAGAGTGCTACTCATCTTTGGCTTCAGCTCCATGGCTGCTTCTTTTGCCCTGCTCACTGTTTTCCTCAACCTTCAGGTAACTGTTTCACCCACCTTACCACCTCCCTCCTCGACACTGCAGGCATTGGTCCAAAACTGCCACCTCCATCTTGCATGGAGAGTTTAGCCAGATTCAAACAGGGAACACCTTTCAATTCATAATGGCATCAGCCCAACAGTCATCCCTATTTTTACTGCAGTTTCACTGTGTGCATTCAGTATGTGGGCACTGCAAAGTACATACAGAATAAACAACATCACTGCATAAGAGGCAGACCACTGTGATAGGTGGGAAACAAGCCATATGTCGGATAAAAGTTTGATAAACTCATATTTTCAAATTGATATATTGTTCTAAGGCCAGGCCAGATGAGATGGAGATGAACCAATCTAAAGCACTCCATATGTTAAAAAAATGCAGTCACTGCCTTTGGAACTCTGGAAAAGTGTGGGGGGGGGGGTGCAACTTTAAAAACGTTATGCTACTGAAGGGGCATTGTTTCTCAGATAATTCTACCTTGACATCTTGTCTTAAATCTCCCCAGCTCAGCCTTAACCTTAATTTCATCCTTAATCATGCGACCTGGCTGTCGCCAACTAGGCTCCCATTAGGCACAGCACCAAAGACCACCAGAAATGAGCCATGTGTGCTCACCCTATCTACTGGTGTCTCATGTAATCGCGATGTAGTCCGAGAGCTGCGCTATAGCCAGAAATAAAAGCCTACTTTTCTGTCTGCCGTCACCACGGGGACTGAGCCCTCTCTCATTGTTACCCAGAACTTTTGGCCAACAAGTGATCTTATGAAAGAGATACCTTGACACGTGTTCAAAATGTCACAGTATCAAGGCAGGCAGCCTAGTTTCTTATATGTGCGGTTGTCCTCCATGCTGCTGGGAAAGAGGTCTGTGGACTAGGATCCAGCAGGCCGTCATGCCTTTGGTAGTGATGTGCTGGTCCAGCTTTGTTTTGTGATGGAGGACCCATGTCCACACTGGCCCTTAAACACAGTGTGTTGAGTAATATATTGGTGTTGGACAGCTCGCCTTCCGTGGCTGATGAGAGCCTGTATGGGAGAGGGAGCTGGCCTCGGCTGTATTAGTAAATTCAACGAGGCCATCACAACAAAGTATACCCCCTTAAGCGGCAAATGGCTCACGGCTAAAGAGGCGTCGGTAATCTCTCTGGCTGCAATAAAATTTAGAGCTTCCTTGGGCTTGATTTCCCCAGTGAGTTAGGAGGGCAGTGCTGTTGAATGAAAATATTCCAGCTGTGTTAATGGTTTGTTTTTGGTGTGTGCCTGAGTGTTTCGTTATGCCGTTATTATGTGGCCATTGAACAGTGGCCCCGTATTTTATCTCATGGAACAACCTACCATTTTCCACACAGTTGAGTGGCCTGGATGGGAGTGACCATGTGATTGTCAAACGATATTATCACATGAGGATGATTTTGCGATGTGACTGAGTGTGTATGGGTGTTCGTCTCTGTGTTGGCCCTGCAGTGGATTGGCGACCTGCCCAGGATGTACCCTGCCTTTCGCCCAAAGTCAGCTGGGATCAGCTCCAGCTTCCCCGCGACTCTAATAGATAAGCGGTTTAGAAGATGGATGGATGGATGGATGGATGGATGGATGGATGATCTTGCGATTGTCACAGGAGTTTGTCACATGGGATCATCATGTGATTTCCACATGCAATTATCATGTGGGGATGATCTTGTGATTGTCACTGGAATTTATGACACAGAATCATCATACGATTGTCACATCAGATTATCACACAGGATCATCGTGATATTGTCACATGGGATCATCCTGATTGTCACGTCATTATGGTGTGACTGGTTGAACCATCTCAGACATTCTCCCACGACATGATTCGCGTGCCTCATCCTGTAAGTTGCCGTGCGTGTCTGTGTCAGTGATGTCACCTTACACTTCGGACCCTCTCCCTCTGCAGGCACAGGTGTCCTGGATGGCATACCTCAGCTTTGGCTGCATCCTGGCGGTCATCGCCTCTTTCTGTTCTGGTCCAGGTAGGTACCTGTCTGCTCCCCAGGCTTGTTTTTGTGAAACTGTTGGTTTAAAAGTTAATCCTGGTGGGGAAATGGGGGGGGGGGCAACTGAAGACCAACTGCTACATAAAAACAACCCCATGGAATGGAATGGCCTCACCTCCATACCTGTTTGCCCTCCCCAGTTGGATAGATGTTGCATTGATGTATACACATGTTCATCTGCCATTTTTACCTAAAGCAGCCTTCACACTCTCTGTTCTCATGCCACTGGCCCTTGTCTATCCCCTACAGTACCTGTCTTCACACATTAACATTTCATAGATGCTTTTTCTTGGTACACTCTGCCCAGGTAACAGTTATGCGGTTACTGTAGCATCCTCCTGTGCTTACACAGCTTGTCTGTCCTGTCTAGCCAGACAATTACTGTTCCCTTTTGGCCTGTCCTGGCCCTACAGCCACCACTTCCCCCAGATTGGCTGGAACATCGGTGCTCACCAGCAGTGTCCTCGCCATGTCGAGTGGTGATTACACCCTCGGGGGGGCCACTTAAACCCAGACATGGTGCCCTACTAGCAGATGGCTAGCCGTAAGTTGTTAAAATAGGGCCACCTCACTCAGTACGCAAGACGAGCCTGCAAACAGTGTAGCAAGTCCCTGATTAATCTTTTGTCTGGTCCTCATCGTCGCAGGATAGGGCAATCGCTTGACCGCCTGCACGCTCGTTCGGCCAGCATCAACGAGCATGGGCCACGTAAATGGAAGCCAAAATAAGGTGCCGTCATTGATGGATCTGGAGATGACCGAGGGGGTCACAGCACAGTGTCACAGCACAGTGTGTGGATTCAGAAGAGTTCTACACATTGGGGGAAGGTGCACGTTTTCTTGTTTCCTGCCTCTTCTCTCTGTCTCTCGTCGTGGCTTCACCATGGAAACCAAGGAACAATGGCTGAATACATAAACCCAAACCGATAAAACAGATTGACTTATACAGCAGACTTGAACCTATTTTACCAAGTGAGGGTGGTTATCACAGTAGCATCCAGTGGCAGCCAGTAATAAGGTGAATTGTTCAATAACTGGAGGGAGTATTTAACATCTCAATCTCTTTACAGGTTAGATGTGAGGCATCAGTTTTTTAAAGAACTTTGAAGTGCAACTTTGACCCCCATTAACCAACTTTCAGAAACATCACAAATGGAAAATTTAAAACAACTTGGAATTATGATGGGGTTTTCTTTTAATTTTGAGGGCAAAGCCCATCCAGGGTGTAGGTCAGGGTACAAAGTGGCAGTATTCAGCACATGCCATCCGGGGTGTAGGTCAGGGTACAAAGGCACAGTACAAAGCATACCCTTTCCAGGATGTACCCCAGCTTTGTACCCCGTACTGCCTGGGATAGGATCCTGGTCCTTCCCAGTCCTGACTAGAATAAGAGATAAGAAGATGGATGGATTTTCAAGTGTATATTTAAGAGTAAAAATGTAGTTTTATAAATGCCTTTAGCTCCAATGCCATGGAGAAACTTAAGTGATGTACAGTTTTCACAGTGAAACATGCATTGATTGCTGTGATACATGTGGTCCCTTGAGGTACAGATGACCAATGGGCATATGCTGTATGTGGATTTTTATACTGTAACTATCTTTAAAATGCTCTCGATTAGGGAAATGGTAAAGATTAGCTAACAGACTGTAACTGTCAGCTTCACCACATTCAGTATGTCGTCACATGCAGTGTGTACATAGACATCACTGTAATTTCATGCTACATTTCCTACTATGCTTGCTATGCATGCTACTATGCCAATTTTGGGGGGATAACACTGTGAGGAAAATGACTGATTGAAAATAATTGCTGGATGCTGCTGGAATACATTAATGGTTTTTTTTTTTTTTGGGGGGGGCGGGGTGTTTTTAAAAAAACATTTACCTACAGTATGTTTGTGGGGTTAGGGCCAGAGTGTGTACCTTTGGAGGGACTATTGTCTATTGACTTCAAGCTGGTGGTGTCAGGTGGTAAAATTTTGTTTTCAGTGCAGTTGAAATGAACTAAAATTAGTTAATTTCAAAAGTTAATTAACTAACATTAACTCATTCATAAGTCTGTAGGATAGGGTTTTTTGTACTACACTGGGCCAGATCGCCTTGGTCAAAGCCTAAAAATGTGTAAATCAATTGTACCTCTGTTTCATTGCAATCTCATAGCTGGACTAGCCATAATCTTGTGCCAGAAAACGGCAAACATAGCCTGTGTAGAAAGGCATTTCAAGTCCCAGTAGGCTTTATTTTCAAACCATGAATATATAGAGGCATGAAGTAACAATTCCCCAGGTGTGACATACAGACAGAAAACGACACAGGACATAATTACCAAAAAAACATTGCATTAATTTACTCCACAGAGCAGCTCACCATGGAGAGGTTGAATATATGTCAATGAATACTAAATAATGAATGGTACAGGAGCAACAAGAGACAGTAAACCAGTAATAAATGTAGAATAACTAAACTAGTGCAGTTGGGGATGAATTTCTGGATGTTGCAAGTTCAGGTAGGTGATCAGAGTGACAGCAAGGTATTGAGTGACCTGACAGCTTCAGGGAAGAAGCTGTTCCTGAACCTGGCAGAACAGGCTTGAATGCTCTGGTTCTGTCTGCCAGATGGAAACAGGACAGTTAGTCCATGGGAAGGGTATATAGGGTCCTCCTCAATGCTGGTGGCTTTCTCTGTGCAGCATTTGAGGGAAATGTCCTTAATAGAGGGCAGAAAGGTCCTGAGCATTTGTTCCTCTACTGGGTATTACAACATTTACAAACTGAGACTTTCAAATTCCCATACCAAACAGTGATACAGCTGGTGAGGACACTCTCTGTTGTGCCTCTGTGGAATGTGCTGAAGATCAGGGGTGGAAGTCTTGCCTTCCTCAGTCGCTGCAGTCGCTTGGCTAGGGTGGAGGTGTTTGGTGTGTAAGTGTGGTCTTTCACCAGGCTGAAGTTCAGGACCTCAGAAGCAGGACTAGGGCTGTGGAGTACAGTAACCCTTAATACATTTTGGAGAAGTCTGACTGACACCTGTTATCAGCAAGCATTTTATCTGCTCATTTTTGACTGACTGAACCTAAAATGTCAGTCAAGTGTGTCAAACTGCATTCTGTTGAGTAGAAATGAAGAACATTTATAAATCCTCCAAGGACAGGATGATGGCGGCTTCATCAATTTAGACTAATTTTCTGTGCTGATTGGTGACATTTTGAAGGCCTGTCTGAGCATATGAAAAGTTCCAGTAAAGTCAAAAGTCAAGCTTCTTTAGAGTATGTGCTTCCTTGTGCAACGTATCATGCTATGTCACATCAGTAGGGTTCAACGATTTATGCATGTTTTGTACATCAACTCTCTTCCATGTTTAGAGTGTGAATTTGAAGAGTGTGGTGTAAAAGCTTCAGCAAATCACATCTGCCAGAAATCAAAGCAGTTGACATACAGTATTTCTTGTCGTACGACTCATGACGGCACCTTCTAAAGCTCATTTCACATGATCTTACACAATCAAATTGAAAATACAGCCCATTATTGCTCAAAGGCACGAAAGGGGAGAATGTCACCTGTCTTTTCCCTGGCCTTGGAGGGACTGTACAGCTCACTGGAATATACCGCTCACTTGGAGTATACTGTAGTAGAGAGTGCCATGTCTGCTATTTTTTAAGGATGCAAACTCAGAGCATAGTAGCAACAAAGGCTTTACTCAAGGCCAACACCACCACAACCAACCCAACGCACAGTGTGCACTGTGTTAGCCTTATAATGCAAACAGTACACATGTCCACGGTGAGCACCTGAATGCATGCTAAATACAGACATAAACGTAATGTAATATGTTTATACAACAACACACATTATGTAGTAGGCATATTAGATAACTATTTACACTTGGCGCTGTGCCTGGGTGCCCCTAAGTTCTGCGCAGTGCCAAAATATCCCTCACTTTGAGTAGACTATTCCTTTGGCGTAAACCACTGACTTGGAGTATACCCTTCCCCAGGAGCTCCACACCCTCCCCCCTAACCCTGAGAGCCTTTCAATACTCCTGTCCCTTATCGCACCTGTCCACAGTCCCCTCAGGCATTATTCTGTTTATCTGCATGCTTCAATTCCTCACCAATGGGCCTGTATGGCATCCTGCCGGCGCTCGGACTGACCCTGTGGAACTTCCTGAGGAGGATGGAGTTGTAGAAGTCTTTAGTGTTGCAGACGGTGCCACTCTTCCATGATAACACCCAAAATGAATTCCTGATACAGGACCAGGAATGACCAAGCGGCAAAGAAGTAATGATGCCCTGTCACAGAGAGCCTGTCCAACATTGTAATTAAATCCAGAATGAACCTGGACTGCTCTGTAATTATATGGGTGGCAGTGGCAATTAATGATGCTCGCCCCATTTCTCTGTCTTTCTTCATCCTGGGCCTTTATTTGTCGAGGGGTGCCTGTACCATTCTCGGCTCTGCACTAAAGATGGACATCAGAGATCTGGGTAGCATGGTGAGCACAGTTTTCGTCTGTGTTAGTTTGAGACGCCAGCAGTCTCAGGAAGTGTCAAAGGTCGGTGGTCAAGTCAGACAGTTTATACTTCACGTGAACTGAAACTTGGAAGTAATAGAAGATACCGCGTTCGCCTTCTTTCTTTCTAATGAGGTCGATGCCACAGAAATTCCCCCGCTATTGCAAGGAGATTGATTTGATAAGCAAAGAAGGCGTATGAATGAATAAAAATAAATACGTCATGGGAGTTGACCGAGCTTCTAGCCAATGAACAGTAGGCTATGACATAAGGCAGGCGGTGGAGCGGTGTTGTGTATGAACATGGTAAATGAGTGCCGTTTATTGAACTTGCTCACGTTTTTGGTGAACAGTAAAGTGAACGAATCTGTTTGCAACTAATGAACGTGGGTGTCGTTCACTCTGGCGACAGTGAACGATGTTCACACTAGAAATAGGAATAACAGGCAAACGTTCACATTCCTCTTCCACCCTTCCCAGCTATTTGAAAACCCAATTATTCCACCTCCACCAGACCATCTCTGTCATTCTCTTACTCCTTTTCCTCTTTGTTTACAATTTCACCCAATCAAAATACATCACCCTCCATGGCATACATGCCCAGGTACATCAAATATAGCTATATAGTTCAAACAATGGAGACAGCATTATATGCAAAAAATACGTTTCAAGTTACATACATCATCCCGAGCTGCCTAGTCAAACTAGGTGCTACAATGTCTTGGGATTGTGCCTTGGAAAATTATAGTGTGGCAATCTCGATTTTTCTCACGTGTTCCTTTTCTTGACCAGTGTTGTCCTACAGCGATATGCCCAATGCCCTGGTCATGACACTGCTATATCTCTATCTATCTATATCTTCTGGTTCCCTGTGGAACATGAGGCCGTGACAGTCTGCTTCCATCTTGTTCTATCTTTGGCCAGCTTCACCCCATGAAAGGTGTAGTTCTTTCAGTTCAGCTTCTACGGTTCTCCTCCAGGTTGTTTTCGGCCTTCCTTGCTTCCTTTTCCCCATTGGTGTCCAACTCATAGCTACTTTCAGAATACGGTTCTGGTCCATCTGGTGGACATGCCCAAGCCATTTCATTCTACGGCACTTGATCTCCATCACCACACTATGTGAGCTGGTCTTCTTGTACAACTCAACATTTGAGAGCTTCTCTGGCCAGAAGATACAGCAGATCCTACTGAGGCAATTATTGTGGAATACCTCGATCTTCATGTCACTCTTGATGACCCGCCAACCTTTTGTCACGTATAGCAAAACAGATTTGACGTTGCTGTTGTATAGTCTCATTTTTGTACTGAGGCTGTATTGTGCGGATTTCCAGATATCGTGACACCACTGATTTGTATATATTAATAAAGTAGACTCCACGAGCTTTCAAATGGCACATGATGCTAATGTGGCCTTATGAAATTTGGTATTTTAATTACTGATCAAAAGTTTCACTTTGGATTCTAGCCATTAATATTATTAATACACTAAAAAATATTCCATTTAAAGAGGAATGTTCCCACTCACTGGAACATCTTGTTCATATTTTCTTTTAACCCACAAATTAAATAAACTACATTGAGATAATTACACCTACACATTTTTGTCTCGTTTTTTTCTGCACGAAACCTCTACTTTGCATGTGTGTATCATCTCTTATCCATTATATTTTTACGAAATGCCATTGAAAACAGAATTTAAAAATCAATAAAATTGTAAAAAAGTATTTAACTTCGACTTTAAAAAAAATGTAAATGTCATTTTATGCAGTTCATTGAAAAAATTTGGAAGAAATGAGCCTGAACTAGTTCATTTTTGGGATTGTGAACTATAGATGTGAACTAGTACATTTGAATTGGTATGAACTGAACTTTGAGCTAGCTCTTGTTAAGTGTGAACGTGCTCACACTGCCGTGGAGAGAATCTACATCACCTGGCTTCGAAAACTGCTTCCGCTTTGCTCTCGCGAGTTGACTGTGACACGTCAGCATGACATCAGAACAAGTCGAGCTAAAGTCGGACAACTTACTAACCGGCATGCATTGTGCAGAGCCAGGCACCGATCGGTTCTGCCCATACCTGGTTTATCTCGAATAAGCCTTTCTGCCTTGAACAGGAAGTAGCTAAGTAGCTGTTTGATAAGAAGCCTATGGAAATGAATCTTTTGAGATGAGTCTCTCTGGAGTCTTTAATGCTTCCTGATCAAGCCTTGCTGTTTGCATCAGTTAAATACACAAGTTAATAACCTGTCACTGTATCACTGAAGCTTTTTGCGTCAGTTGTATTGGGTAAATGCCCTATGTACAAAGAGAGCCAAATTCCTGTGCAGGTGACAGGCCTTCCACAAATGAGTGATGTATCTGTAAAAGGTTACTCATTTTAAGGTTTGGATTAAAATCCTTCAATTTATTCTATAAGTTTATTCCATCAGTTCATTCCACATGCATGGGAACAGTCTTATCTTCATAATGCAAAGTTTGTGATTTTTCCCTGAAGGAAAATATTTATTTAGAGTGAAAGTTTTCTTAGCTGAGCGTAACAGCTGTGTCTGTTTCTATACTTAACATTTTCAGCATGCACCTCTCTGACCTCTCTTGGGTTCAGTCACCCCACTCTGATTCTCCTTTTAGGAGGGTGAAATAATGAGGTACTTCAGAGGTCTCTCATGGAGTGTGTCAGGCTGCTTTGACTGCTGGAAGATTTTACTGTATTTTGACTCATTTGATTTGTTATTGCTGTGTGACAGACTGGTATCCCATCATGGCTGTGCTCCTGCCTTGGGCTTTATGGTACCGCTGCCACCACCGTCCTCCCCCCAGACGTTGTACTGAAGAAGGAGTTGTCCAGTTGTCATTGTGAAATGATTGGAGAAACGAGAATATGTGTAGAACTATTTGTGATGGAATGACATGGATTCCGTAACGGTAATAATTGTGCCGGGCAAATGTTCCTTAGAAACATTTTGTGTGTTCTGGCCATCCAGTTTAGCAGTGGTGTACTTCAAAAGCACACGGAAATAAAGCTTCTGACTGCATCATGAAATCACAGTATGGTGTCTTTTCAAATATGGCACTGTTTCTTCCATTGTCTATGTGTGCATGTGTTCATGAGGATGTCGAATGTTCACAGTGATAAACTATCTCCTGCATTATCTTTACTATGGATTACAGATGGTTGAGTGATGCAAACAGCTTCAGGGAACCATCAAAGAGCTAGATTAAGACAGGCCCTTAAAATATGTTACATCTGGGGAACTGTGCCAAACCTGCCTGTTATTGATCATCGTGAAACACAGTAAGCATATTTACAAAACATTTCAGTTCATCTCTGTTTCTTAAAACCACATGAGTGCAGGTTACCCACAGGGTCTCTAAACACCCGCTTTGTCACGGCATTTCACTGAGACTAGGACCCACTCGCCGAGATGGACAGGAGAAGTAGAGTCTACTGATAAAACAGGGAAGATGTTAGTGGTCAATCATGGGGAGGCAAGGGACCATGGGAAAACTAGGCAGGTCATGGGGACACTGGCACAAGGGGCAACAAAGAGATGGAAACAAGACTTTGAGGAGAAGATGATGCTCAGGGTCTCAGAAGCTTCCAGAAGTTCAGTGGCAGAACATGAGGTCCAGGGTCGAGGAAGGTGAAATAGTACTGGGTGATAGAAAAAACGGTAACTGGTGTGGAACGAGGTAACCAAGGACAGGTACACTAGGGAGGTGGTGTGACTTTCTTTCAGTCATAAATTAATTCCTTTTCCAATTGCACTGTCTGCAACCCTTGTTAACAATGTCGCCCTTAATTCCTGCCAGCCTACTGCTATTCTTAGTAGCATGCTGTATTGTAATTTCACTCCCCATTTAATCCCAAAAGCAATTTCTCAGTAGGAGACAAATAAATTACAGCAGACTGGGCTTCAGCAGACGCCCATGCGTCACAAAGGGGGGAATCTAGCAGCTATGGTGCCCCATTGCCTTCACTCTTCTGCACCGCTGTGCTGCGTGCCCATCGGGTTGGACTAGGATCTGGAGAAGCAGTGTGATTGGACATGGGGGCGCAATTCCCTGCTGAAATCATCATCTTTAGAATGAATTAAGATGCGAAAAATGTGATAACCCCTGGAAAGACTGTTTAGTTGTGTCATGAGACAAATGCCCCAGACCTGAAGAGTGTCTTTGGGGCTGGTCAAAGACATAGCTTTAAGAGGACTCTGAAAGCATTAGAACAACAAACGATGAATGATGGGCTAGCCACGTGAAAATCAAAACCCAGTAATGCTCCCAAATCCCCTTTGAATTCTCATGAATATTTTATGGTGGAGGTTTAGAGCCGCAGATTGTCTGTTTTGGCGGAGGTGCTTTTTTAAAATAAAGACAGCAGTCATTAATTCAAGAAAAACGCGTAAAGCTGTTTCCAGAGAATTAAAGCAGGAATCAGGTTCATCTTTGAAAACTGGGAAGTCGTCTTTATGATTTCACTACAAATATGTAATAATGAGTTTATTGGAGCCTTTATGTTTCTCTTTTAATGTCCATTTCCCCTACACAAAAAGCAATTAAGGTATTGTTGTTGTTGTTTAGTCACGCAGTCGTGTCCGACGTGTCGCGACTCCATGGACCACAGCACGCCAGGCCGCCCTGTCCTCCACCGCCTCTCGGAGCCTGCCCAAACTCATGTTC
>JAACJT020022854.1:14044-29504 GCA_009936485.2 Gymnarchus niloticus | reverse complement strand
TCTGCATGAAACATATTGCACGACGTCCTTATTGCACATGGGAGAAATATAAAGGAGGGAAGCTAGCATATGCACACTATAATATCAAATATGGATTGTAGTTATCCCAACTGTTTGGTTCCAAAGTTGGCTTGGTTAATCACCCTTATAAAATAAACATGTGGTTTTTCAGAATATCACATGTGAAAAACACATGGAAATGAGTTTGTCATATGTGAGAAAAAAAGGCCACATTAGATATTTTTGACATGTTACAACCCCAAATTGGAAGAAGTTTGGACTGTATGGAAAATGCAAATAATAATGAAAAAATAACACCTGAAGCGTTTCATCGCTTGGTATCCTCAGTGCCAAAACATCTTTTAAGTGTTGTGAGAAGGAATGGTAACATTACAAAGCGGTAAATGCTTTACCGTCCCAACTTTTTTGGAATGTGTTGCAGGCCTGAAATGCAGGAATGGATGTATATTAACAAATGAAATGAAGTTGACCAGACAAAACATGAAATATCTTGGTTTCATACTGTCTGCAATGAAATAAAAGTCAAAGTAAATTTAAGAATCACTGCAGTTTTTTTATTTGCATTTTCCATACCTTCCCAAGTTTTTCTGATTTGAGGTCGTATCGTGGAGTGCAATGAATAGCTTTTACAAATCTGGGGGGTCAGCCGAACTTGCATTCATTATCTCAACGAACACAGGACTAAGGTACTTTCTTCAGAAGGTGAACTGGTCAGAAGTTCAACGGGTACATTTTGCTTTTGGTAAAAGTAAGCATTGTGAATGGGAGGTTAATGTCTGAGTGGTTCCAAGTCGCTAATCGCTGGGGTAAAATGCCCTTAGCTCACAGCAAATGTAAAGTAAATTTAAGAATCACAGTGTTTTTTTTTATTGTATTTTCCATACTGTTGAAACTTTTTCTGATTTGGGGTTGTAGATGAAACTTTCACGTGAAAATAAACATGAACACATGTTGAAGAATTTAACTTTCACATGTGAAAAAAATCATTGAATTTCACAAGTGGTATTTCGAAAACCAAATGCTTTTATCTATAAGTGCGGTTTAGATAATTAAACATGCATAAGAATACCCTCTTTATACATTAATAGCTGAGATAAAAGATTATGTGAAAGCAAACAGCCACCCCCACCAGACTCAAAGGTACAACAGACGATGATGCATCAAGGCAACAGGAGACTATTATGAGTCCACACTGCAGCTAAAGTCAACGTTGCATTTTTAAGTCTTCTAATGACAAATTAAGACTGTGCTATTCTGCATATATCTTTGAATAAATAATCGGAAAGAAATGCATGAAGTGACAGAAATAACACTGCACCATAATTACCAGTACACTAAAAAGAAATGCTGTAATTTTTTAACATGTGGAGGGGGGAGCTGTGGTTTGGGTAATTGACGCTGTGCTGTTTTTCTTTATCAGTTCTACATTTCATTTGTATTGCTTTATTCCTACACATTTTAAACCTTCTCATCTCTTATTGTGCAACAAGAGAGAGATATTTTTAGCAAAACCACACCCCCACCACACTATCCTGTGGCTGAGGAGGCCAGAGCTGAAAGCCCCTCTGAATGCAAAAGCCATGAAGGTTCTGTGGAATCGGCATTGCCAGCCCTGCAGATGAAATACGAGATCCTGGCATTGCATCCGGTGAGGAGCACAATGGGGCAGGATTCAAAGCGATCCATTAAGCTCATATTTGGTGCTGCCGTTTGTCCCTTATCTTGTAATGAGATCCACTGTCCCCAGAAATGTTGACGTAGCAGTACCTGTTAACAAGAAAACAATATGAGACAGGTCTCCAGCGACAGGGTCCAGTCCGGCTTAGTTGGTATCTATCGAACATACCCCAGAGAGATTCTTCATCCTGTTGGTCTCTAGGAAAAGCTTAAGCCACATCCTTTTCATATCATGACGTACGTGAGTGTGCATTCATCTTTGTGGCTGATTTCTCTTGTTGAATAAATTACTGAGGTAAACCCAGTCTAACCCACTAGTATTGCATTGAAGCCTTGATTTGTAAGTTTGACTTAAGATGTTCTTTTGAGCCTGCAGTATCCCAGCCGGGGGTGAGCTGTCACCTCTAAAGCCCTCCGCAAGATTAGGTGGTATAAATGACCCCCCCCCCGAAATCCCCAGGGTGCTATAGGACCTCATTCTGCAGACATCTGCACAGATGGATTTGCATATTCATAAATGTTTATTAATGGAAAATTGAAAAGCATAAACTTTTAACCCATGTGATAGGTGCGGAGTTTGGTCCAAAAGAATGCTTCTCTTGTAAATTTTAGTTGAGAAGGGATGTTGGCTCAAGATACACGATGACATCTCCTGCTAAAGTATCCTGGTGACGACCCTTTAGTAACGCATCCAGATGTCATTCATTAGGCCTTACTGACCATTATGCTTAAGCACATCAGCAGAATGGGTCAGGGATGGATGGTACAGGACTGCTATTAGCCAGTGGTATGTGCTGGAAAACAGTAAATCACACACCTCTCACATGTCACCGTCAACAGCATAAGAAGATTAGTGATATTGTGACATCTAAACACTATGTTTAAAGTCCACTGGGCCTTGTTTCAGGTAAAGTCCACGTGTCTGTTGTATGGTGCTAGATAGAAATCCAGCGTTAACAGTGTGTGAAGTTGTCCTCCTCGCATGACATCTCTACGGCAGTATGTCAATAACCTAATCCTCTTTTTGCTTCAAAATCATTTATGCTTCAGGGGTGGCCATGTTGATAAGCTTGATATTTTGTTACAAATTGAATTTCGGCGACGGTTCACAAAAATGCCAAACGGGATGGAACAGCCCTGCAAAACCGCGCAGACGGGTCACATGCGTTCGACATCTGTGGGGCTTAATTAGACTTTAGGGAATTGAACAGCAACAAAAGAGGGAACAAATTATGCGGGCAGAAATAGCAGACAGGAAGGAATGGACAAGAGGAAACGCTGGGACCGGCACATACATGACAAGCGCCTTAAATTTGCCGCCTTCCCGGCAGCCCTCGGGTTGTACGGCTCGCATGTGTGAGCAGAGGTCAGGTACCATGAGGTGGCACACCTGTTGGTTCATGTCCAAAATGACAAGGAATACACTTCCAGAGGGATGTCTGCTTAGGAAAACAAGGAGTAGACGTCTGCACAACAACACGAGCGGGGTGGCGGGGGGAGCGCGGTGGAAAGAGCTGGAATTCCAGGGTCTCTCCAGGTTACACAGGTTGCTTCAGTGCTCCTTCTGTCCTTCTTGAACATCTTTTAAGCGTCTCTTTTCTTTATTATTCTCGTAATTAAAATTCTGTCTACCGAGCATTGAAGCAAGAGGGCGCATAAATTTTTACCCAATCTTTTATTAGATGCCATCTTGTCCAGGAAATCAAACATGTAGTCAGGCTAACGACGACTGGACGAACCGTGGAAAGAATACCAGCACATGGGGGAGGACGGGAGGTGAAAAATCGAAATTGGTGGAAGTTGTTAAAGACACAGGAAGGCATCTCATTTCTGATAGCCTGTCAGGTTAAACGTACAGCATATTGGCCCACAGGCAGCTACAGTCATACTGACTTTCTGATATTCCTGGACAACACTAATGAACTGGCCAGCTATCCTGGAAGAGCGATGCAACATATATTCAGGCCCACTCTGTCTGAGTCGGCTAATGGCATGACCCCCGACTCAAGCTGAGGCCTGGGGTTGGGGGGGGGGCTCACACTCAGATAGGCTCGCCTGCAAAAGTCCCTTCCTTAGCATTTGATGTCTTGCCTGTTAGGGTCAAAATGCCAAACAGAAGGGTTATTGAGAAATGGGTTAGCCATGGCTAACTTTGATAGCTTTAATGTCTGACCGATTGAATGCACTAACCTTAATAATGTACTTAATAGTCAGATACTAACATGGCAAAACTTAGCCAGAGATGTTGAGGAATGGTGCTCTGGTCTGGTCTGGCATCTGATTCAGGGCATGGCATCCTCCTGCTTTAGGTTCCCTTGGACCCTGACCATCCATCCATCCATCCAGAAAATGGATGGATGGTTGTGGAAGAGCAGCTCCACCTGTCCCATGACTGTATCATCAGGTACTGAAATTGCAAAAACTGTTGAATATTAAAGCTGGCATCTCCGTGTCTGGACCACTCCCCCCCAGCCCGGGACACCAGCAATACCAGACAGGTGAACAGATTAGCAGGTGGATACCTGTCAGTGCCTCCTGCTTCACTGGGTGCTTCCTCCCCGCCAGTACTACTGTCAGTCAGTCCGAGATGTCCCGTTCCCCTCCTGGACATTTACAGTCAGGTGCTACATTCAATTTGGAGGGGAGGTTTCAGGCATTACTTGGGGTACCATAAAGGTGGGGAGACTTAATTGGGTCTTTCAGCCGGGAATAAATAAGATTCCCAGAAGGACATCGAGGACCACTATGATGCCATTTCAGTGATGTTCAGTTTGTTTTCTTCCAAGTGCAGGAGTGTCTGCTACAGTTATCATCGCTGGTGTGACTCGGGAAGAACTGAAGGAACACACACACAAACAGACAAACAATGAAATGTACTTAAAGGGGCATTGTGATTTGCACACTATGACTAACTAAGCAAAACCAAGAGCTCAACCTGCCTTCAGCATTTCTGCTTGTGGTCTGAAGCAGCGATCAGAGTCATACTTCTACATCATAAACTAGTCATGAGTCAAACATAGGATGCAATGTCAATGGTCCCAAGGTTACTATCAAATGTAACAGAAAAAATACAATGTATCGCTATTAAATAAAGTTTATTTAATGCCATAGTTTTTTTTTTTTATCAGAAATTAAATTTTAATGTGCTGTCTTTGCTGCGAGGTAGTAACTTGCTTGGCAAAAAAGCTTAAAATTGTGCTTCAGACGAATTACATCATTAAGTAGTCATTTTTCAGACTACAGGCATCTCACACGAGAGCCACCATGTCGATCTTTCACTCCACTCCAGTGCCTGAACCTGTGTGAAAAACACGGGGTGCCGTCTCACGATGCACACCAACTGTCCCATTTACGGTGCATCTGATTGGCTGGCTGGATGTGAACATTTGAACAGAGCTGAAGGAAACAACAGAATCACATCATCAAAAATCATTTTAAGAATAAAAACACCCTCCAAGGCCTAGCTAAGGTAGTTGAAAAAAAAAAAAAACAGCATACACGGATAACAGTCTCATAGTTCCATTCATTTCTACTATAATTCACTTATTTACAAATAACAATACGACTTCCTGCCCTGTGATGAACTGGCATCCCCATCAGGGTGTCTCAGACCTTGTGCCCAGTGCTCCCTGGAGTAAATTTCAGAACCACTCACATAGGTAGCACTGTTGCATCATTCCATCATGCCTTTAGGGTCGGGGTTTTCAATTCTGGCTCCGCTATGCATGTGTGGAGTTTGCATGTTATTCCTGTGTCGTGCAGGTTTCCCACAAAATCCTCTCCTGTATCTTTCGACATGTTTCCCAGAGACATCTGATATAGAGGTCATTCCATTTGTGAGCGTCCCAGACCAAATAAGACACCCAAATTTGTTAAAGTAGGACATACAGGTGACATAAATGTTTTATTAGGTAGTCATACTGTAGATCACTATTAGCCTCTTTCTGTCTTCAGATATGCCTAGATAACCTTGAATGTGTTTGGCACGCAGAATAAACAGATTTTGGGCTCTATTTTGATGATCTAACGCAAAGCGTGAAGTGCAAAGCACAAGTAACATTTATGGGCGTGTCCAAATCTATTTTGCTATTTTGATGGCAGAAAAAATAGATTTCGTGCCAGCGCAAGGTGCAAAAAGGTTGTCCTAACTCTCTTTGTTATTCAGAGGTGTGTTTTGGGCGTAACATGCAATAAACTAATCAGAATGGCACGTCACCTCACCTTTAAAAGTCAGGGGCACATGAGGTATAGTGGATTGCTATTATAATAGCACATTTACCTGGCAAACCGGATTGGTTTTCAGCCAAGGAAACAGATGAGCATGTCATTTACGGGAGCACCACTGTTCCACCTAAGCCTGTCGAGGTGAAGCAGGCATGGAAATATGGAGAGAATGATTAATTTTGAGACAAATTTCTCTCCATAAGTTGTACTCTATAATAAAATGTATATGAATGAAATAAAATAAAATAACAAAAAACCATTAGTGCACCTCGAGTGCGTACCTGTGTCTGTAACCAGCATTGTGCACCCGCATGTTTCTAAAACGCGGCCCTCAAATATTGTTTAATAATATGCCACTGACTTTAGACGTGGTTTTTGTTGGTCAAAAGCGTAGTGTCATTTTACTGCCTTAAAATAACAATGCACCGACAATGCACCCAGCCACACCTCATTCAAAAAACACCACTCCCATGAGCAGGAAACGCGTGCAAAATCATTTTGAAAACGTGCACGCTCGGCATGAAGATGAGGAATGCCCTGGTATGAAACTAGCAAAACCACTTTGCGATGTGGTGTCCTCTGGTGCAAAACAAAGCCCTTTGTTTTTCTTGTTGCCATTCAGTAGTGTTAGTAATGTTTACTGAGGATTAGCATATGCCACGCGTTCAGTGACAGAGGTAAGAAAGAGATTATCTAACTGATGTTGATTTCCTGTACCTGCATGTTAGGGCCAGTGGTGTCCACAGAAACTGGGCAGCCTAAACAGACCAGGGTATATAGGGTTCTGAAATCCAGACGCTCATGACAGATTAAGTGCCTCTTCATCAAACAGAACCAACCCAAATCTCCTGAGAGAAGCAGATCTGATTGTGACTTCGAGATCATGTTCTGGTTCATGTGCTTTCAGGGATATGAGACATATTTCTTGTCTGGCTGAAGGAGCAGGATGAATCGCAAAAAACTGCCATTTTGAGCTGCACCCTTTCCTTTCAGTTCTAATATGTCGATATATATCAGCAGTCCACTCCTAGAATCCCAAATCAGGGGAGTCAATAATAAAGCCTATATTAAACAGACATCCCATTTATGATTTTTCAGCGCACGTGTGAAATATTTTGGATTGGACCTCCTGAAAGGTCACAATTCATGCTTGACGAGACTGAGCTTTCACTAATACACTCTAGAGTCTTTTTGCCTGGGTGTTTTTATTTCATTATCCATTCAGAGCCTTCCCCTGAACTGTCACCATTTTGGAATGTCACCCAGTGTGGACGCAAGCTGTCCTTCCTGCTCAAACTGGCGAGGATACAGCATATGATATCTGTGGGAGAATTATATGTGGTGGAGTGAGAGCCAGACGATGGAAGGTGTTGATAGTTCACCCCAAATGTTTTTAATAAGTAAACACCCTCATGAAACTGTAAGGAATGAGGTCTCTTATGCAGCATGTTTGTGGTAACGTGATGGCCTGCTAGTAGTGCCACATAGATGAAGCTGTGTGCAGACAGGTAGCATTTTAAAGATGCCGCATCAGATGATGAAACAAAGCAGGAGGATAAGTCTGTTTTCAGTAAAATTTCCTGTGAGTCTTTCTGTAAATAAAGGGATGCAAAAAGCTAAAGAACCTTTGTCATAACTGCTCATGTTTGAGCATAATTTTATGTGATTCACAGCCACATATTAAGCGATCTCCTGAGTTTTTTGTACACTGGTAGCCCAATGAGAAGGTGTAGTTTCACATATACTTTGTTAAATGTGTTTTTCTGCTGCCCTTTCTTTGATGATCAGTTTGGGAAAGTGCTAAATCACTTTTTTGCAGTTGTGGAGAGGTTCAAGAGCCTATCAGTTAAAATGGCAAATGAATCGTCAGATTAAATGGTAGAGACCTTCAAAATGGAGTCTAAAGGAAGTCTACACCTGATGCTGACCATGATGAATTGGAGCTGTAATGATAATACAGCTTACTACTTGTTTTTGTATTTGAGAAATGTGAGACTTGTTTTAATTGTTATCCACCTCATAGTGATGTTACAATGTGTACTGTGGTGTATTATCACTGTGAGTGTAGCCCTCGCAGTATGAAAACAAAACCAGGCGACAGCTGAATGAACAGGAAGGTGACCTGCGCCCCCCCTTCCTGCTAGAGTGCCCTACCATCCTGCACGTCAGCCAAAAAAGGGGGTCAGAGGGTCCAAATACTGCCAGCAGGTGCCAGGCAGCACATCGGTCTCCGTTCATCTCCTTCTACGTCCTGGAGGTGTGTCAAGTGACTGCCCTCGCTAACCCATCCTTGCTTTGCTTGTCACACGTCCCACATGTTTGGTCATTGGTCATCTAACCTCATGTTTCTTAGGGCCTCCCCCCACACATGAAAATTTTTCAGTGTAGACCACAAGCCTGTCCTTTAGTGTCAGCTGAAACAGGCTAATTTTCCTTCTGGGTATCCTTTTTTATGCTCCACCTTCAAATGACCAGTAGAAAATTCCCCCATTAAAGCTAAGGTACTCTTCCTTCTTCCTCAAGTCACCTGCTTCTTCCTCCCCAAAATCTCGCTTTCAAAATAGAAAAAATATCATTCAAATCAATTATATTTAATACATACCAATAATTCTACTTCCTGACCATCTTTTGATGTCCATGGCGTGGCTACAGAGCTTGTGATAGGCGGATGTGCATGTCTGTACATCGCCCATCAAACAGCCCGCATTACAAATTCCTGCTGGTCCTCACATCTCTCGCTATGCTAATTAACAAGTTACACAGAATGATCTGCTGCTTTGGATTAATAAGGGGAAGTCTACATATGACTGGCGTCCCATCCACCGTGTACCCCGGCCTGGTGCTCTGTGCTGGCTGAAAGATGGATGATGAAAGAAATGAATCTACATATAAATGTAAGGCCTGTGTAGCTTGCAAAGTTTATCTACACAGTGAAACTGGGGTGAATAAAAAAATCAATAATACAATTCAAATCATCTATATGAACAGGGGCTAACAACAATGCTTCTCAGATAACTGATTCCCAGAAGAATCCGACACGCCACATCTGTACAGAATGCAAACAACGTTACACTGGTGGTCCAACAATTGACCAAAAAAAGATGGAAACATGTTAAGCTCACGTTTCCCTGTACGGGATTATATGATAGTAATGCCTGTGGATAACAGTATCGGTTGTGAAAGGCACTAAGACAACTTTGAGCCACATTAAAATCTTCAGGCCAAAACAGTCTCTTAAGCTATACTTTATGCTACTCCGCATCTCAGATAGTCTAGCCTTGCTGCCTGCTGTCATATGTATTTTCTCACACATTTATGAATATCCTGATAGGTTCTGGCCATTTTTGAAGCTGACAGAGAGAACTGCGATGTTCCATGTTGTTAATTAATGGAGTTGGGGCATTGTGGTATGTCCCGGTCATCATGGTGATTTGGGCAGTTTGAACTCACTCCAGGCTGAATTCAGTGAGTGGAAGTGAACAAGGATGGAACAGGACAGGAGATGAAAAATGGCTGTTTGGACTTGGAAATAGCACTCACCACAGTAACAATCAGGTCCAGAAATGGCACCAGGCTGGGGTTATCCAGGAAATCAAATTGAAGATCAGTATAGACAACACCAGCAAGAAGGGACAGGTATGAGACACCACTACAAATATTTGCGTACCCCGCCCTCCTGACGTGGATATTCCCCCTCCCCCACAAACAAAAAAGAAAAGGGTCTGGGGTTTAGGTGAGAAATCCCTCAAGTGTACCCTTTGGGAATTGTTTTCGGTCAATCCTGCCACTCTATGGATTTTATCTTGTCATCTTGAAAGGACTGGCCGGATGTTGATATTTCTTTCACGGCTGGCTGACCCAATTTTCCTTGGGGGCCAGAGTTTGAGGATTCACTACAGTGACTCCGCAAAATGTATGTAGTGTATTTATGAATGTTTATCTGCTCTGACTTGAGATAAGCACATGAAAGATGGATGGATGGATGGACGGATGGATGGATGGACTCACCAGTAAGGGAACTGAGGCCATAGCTCAGCTTAACGGTATAAAGGCAGTACTATTCTAGGACTCAAACCTATAACCTTTCAGATTTTTTAGTAGATAAGTAAATATGAAAGAGAGATGGATGGATGGATAAAGTGCATACAAGCAAGATCAGGAAAAGGACGTTTGTGCTGCCTGAGGTGCTGGAGAGAGATCTGTTTCCCTGGGGCAACTGAAGTTCATGTGCGTGAGGTCGACGTTCAACCCCCAGTGTACAGGAAAGACACGGCAGTGTCTGCCATAGCCTCTCCTCACACCTTTAAGTCCGTCATGGTGGGATTCGGCAAGGGATTCATTATCTCGGCCCCCCTCATCTGTCTCTTGCCACAGCCTGTCACCCGTGTGCCGGCGGAGCGCGGCGAGTTAAGTTTGATTTATCGTGGAGGATCCTGCGCTGGGGGTGGGGCTCATAACAGACGTGTCGGCAACAAATGAGGTATTTGCTGCCCCTGCGGGAAAAGGGCCCATACAGAGATGTATGGTGCCCGTTGGCCAGACCCACGTATTAAAAGGAGAGTTTTTTTCCTCCCCCTAATCAAAGTCACAGTAAGCGCTGACTGAAACTCGGATTCACTACCGTGGCATTCTCATTAAATCATGATGTTCACCTGTGTCTCATTATGCGTGAGTTAAGCATAAAGAATTTGACTTTTTCTGTTCACTTTTATCTGTGGATTGAACAAAAGATCATTTGTACACTTATGCCTAAATCTTTCCTCAAGCTTATTTCGAAGTCACACCCCCCATTGGTATCAGCCAAACTTAATGTTTAATACCTCCGTACCTAATATTGGACTTGTTGCTGAATTTATACTGTAAGCAGCAGATCGAAATCCCGAAATAGACTTGCAAATTAGATTGGGCTCCGCTGCTATTTGAGCACTGTAATAATCCACACAATGAGAGCAAAGAAGGATTTATTTAAAGCTACGGTGTAATAAACAGCTGACTTGTCTAATAAAACCAGGATGGAGACTGTAGCCACTGCTGACATATTTAGTGATTCGTTGTCATTTGCAGACGGCAAGCAGAGTTAATAAAGGGAAATCCCGTTAGTCTGGCTGTTCTTAATATTCTTTTGAGGCTTCCTGTCCTGTTCACCGTGCCGAGCAGGCTTGTACGGGAATTACTGCAGGGTGGGGGGGTTAGGGAACTGAAAGGCCAGGACCATCCTGAGAAGGTCTGGTTTACTCTCCGTCCTGGTCCACTGGTCCATGAAAGTGTCCGTCTTACCAGGTCTTGACTTATAAAGAATTTTATGTATAGCTTTTTTAACTCCATTTATCTCAGTTGTGTACTAAGGCTTATGCCCTATACTGCCTGGGATGGGGTCATTGACCAGGGTAAGGGATTTGAAGGTGGAGGGATACATGCATTGCATGGTTCGATGGACTGATTTTTCTCAGTTTTTGTGGCATAAATACGGTAATAGGGTACATTTTGCATGCCATCATCACTGGAGAATAGTGGGTTTTTTCTTTGCGATCTAAATTGAATTATGAGCATCAACTGTATACAGACTGTTTACATTCTGTCCTGGTCTTTGTTGAAATTAAGGCAGTGGTTAAATGGAGGCTTTTTAAGCCCATGGATTCAAAGCAAGGCATGCAATTTTTGGCATGGCACATTTCGTATACAGTGGTAATCCAAAGTGCTTTGCATAAACAGACAAAAAGAGAGGTCTGCAGTAGAACAGGCATGCAGCAGAGTTTTCTCAGCAGACATTGTTCTTTGTCAGGCTTCTGTTGGTCAACGTGGCCACTGAAAAACTGACAAGGATACTGAATCTGTCGTTTATTCAGTCCAAGCAAGGCCAATTAAATTACTGGCACAACATAACAGAATAGCAAGTGATGTAAAATACAGCATCACATTATGGCTTTGTAGTGCTTTAATTTAGCAATTACTGAGGAAAAAAAAGAACAGTCCTTTCTTAAAGAGGAATTGCACCTCAAAATAGTAATTTGCTGATTACCAAACTATTTCGTACCTGGAGGAAACTGTTATGTGTACTTTCAAAAAGAACTTGGTTTCAGGAAATATTTCACCAGAAATTTCTATTGTGCTTTATATACTCCCTCTATCCAAAGTAGAGTACATGCTCAATCCAAATCATGAATGCTTTCATTATCATAAAATTTACAGTAAGTCGAATTTGCGAAATACCAGAATTATACTGTGTTGCCTTATAAACTTGCAGTGGACTCAGACAGACAGACAGACAGGCAGGCAGGCAGGCAGGCAGGCAGATAGATAGATAGATAGATAGATAGATAGATAGATAGATAGATATAGGATTTATTATCTTCTAAATCTGAGAAATGTTCTTTGAGAGGGCAGACGTAACATTGTCTGCATTTTAAACAAGTTCAAACCATGGTTCATGTATCAAGAATTGCAATTGTCCATCTCTATATCTGACGATTAATTACAGTTGACAGGCAGAGCATCTTTATCCAATACAAGCTAGCAGCTGAGGAACACCTGTCTTCAAGAGCCGTGGATTTCACCGCAAACGTGAGGATGAAACAATCGAATAATCAGCCGCTCAGACAGAGAATCAGTCGTAGTGAAGGGCGGGAAAGAAGCGGCTTTCTTCAGTCACAACAGTGAAAGGCAAATGAGCCTAATTCACAGGTGAATGAAATGTCAAGGGGACTCGAGTACACCTCTTGTGATAAATCAGCTCTGTTCTTTCCTTGGCGGAATGTCAGGACGACCAGAGCACATCCCAATTATGTTGGCTGTTAAAAGGAGGCACCCGTGGTATTTCAAACAAAAACCTCACGACTCCAAAGGTTTGTTCCCCGGTATCTGTCAAAAGGAAGTTAATGCCCATCCTGAAATAGAGATTAAATTAATTATTTCAAGAAGCTCTACTACTCCAGCCAGATGGACTCTAACCTTAAACACACCCGGATATGCAGGTTTCATATGTGATGCAAGAGAGTTGGTTTTCACATACATATATGGTTTTCACATACTCCCCCACATACATAATATTCCCCAGAGTCCATCCATCTGTCCATCCTTCCATTCAGGGTTGCGGGGGACCTGAAGTCTATCCTAGGCAGCCTGGAGCACGAGGCGGGGGACACCCTGGATGGGGTGTCAACCCATCACATAGCACAATCATGCACCATGCACGATTTAGCTATGCCAGTCAGCCTACATTGCATGTCTTTGGACTGTGGGAGGAAACTGGAGCACCCAGAGGAAATCCATAAAATACGGGAAGATGGTGCAAACTCTACATACACACAAAGCAGAGACAGGATTCAAACTCCAACCCCTGAAGGTGTAAGGCAGCAGTGTTAACCACTGAGCCACTGTGCCCTCCCTACACATAGTCTATAAATGATTAGATCAAATAAATTAATTTCAATTTTATTTATTTAGCATTGCTAACAAGGAACTATTGTCACAAAGTGCTTTACATAGTCATGGACATCAGTGGCAAGGATAAACTCCTTCAGGAGGAAGAAACCAAGGGGGAAGACCATTCTCCTCTGGCCGTGACCAGGGAGGACAAGTTCATTAATAGAAGATGGTGAACAACAGTGAGGTAGAACAATCAGATGGACACCAGGGTATTGGAAGAGGCAGTCAGGTGATTGAGTTGAAGAGCAGGTTCAGTGGCTCAGATAATGACAAGCTGGTCAGGATGGACAAGTGATGAGGAGGGAGGACATGGTAGGCCAGCAGACAAATATGGGGATTTCTTGAATCCGGACCTCCGAGAAAAACACCCCAGAGGAAAAAAAGCAAACAATCAAGCTTGAACTGCTTATGTTTAACATGAGAGCATCGCTGCCAACTCGACAGAGAGTTAATTAGCCGCAAAACACTAACAATAATGGCTTTTTGGATGAGAAGTAGGGTTAAGGCAGTGCAGATGGGGTTTACACCCTGGCAACCTAAACCACATGCATGCATGAGATCCTGAGCGGGTCCTGACTGAAAGAGGTCCCGCCATTTCCAGACTGTGAGGTTAATTAAGGTGCTCTATGAAACGGCACAGTAGGATGGTGGAGAACTGCCGTACTGTGACCTGGAAACCTTTCATCATGTTACTAACCAGAGTCAGTGCTTAACTGTGTGCAATGTCATCTGTTTACCTATCTAAAGGTATGTCAGCTAAGCCAAAAATTATTGCAAAAATTACTGCAAAAATAATGTAAATATAGTTCAGAAACAGCAATTTATCTATAATTCCATCCTTGTTGCAGTGCTTTATTGCAGATCATATCATAAATTGCAGGGTATCTCATTAGAATTAGAATTTTGTTGTTGTTTAGTCACACAGTCGTGTCCGACTCTTCGCGACTTAAAATTTTAAATATCCATATTCCTACCAACTCTCATTAATGCAGTTTTTAGTATGAAGAGCATAACTTTTTTAAAACAATGAAGAAAATGGAAAAGGAAATCATAACTTAGGAACAAAGATACGGAAAAAAAACACCTGAACATCAAAGAGTTTCTCTTTGCTGCTTGAATGTTATCATCTTTACACCGGTGCTTTAATGAGCCGTCGACTAATGACTCCTGGCAAACCAGTGAGAGTCTCAGCTCTGAGGGAGTCATGGTCGAAGCCTCCCTTTCAGACAACAGAAGGGTAGAAGAGGTCAGAGCGACACAGAGGACTGCCCTGCATGCAGTCTTGTGTCGTAGGTCATTGCAGAACGTTCCAGAACAGCAGGCCACTTGTGCTCAAATGTCACCACATGTGAGAAACAGCCTTTTAAAGACACTAAAAGCCATAAATGTATATCTATACCCTATAGGACTAGATGGGGCTTTTCTTCCACAGACACAAGCACAGCAACAAATGCATGTTTTTCATAACTGCGTATCTGGCGCTGTGTTGAGGTGAAGCTGGAGCCTAGGAAGGACAGACTATGACGCAGGGCAGGACAATGAATGCACGCACACACTGATTTGTTTTTATAACTTTGCGAGGACAATCCATTCATTTATGTTGACCAATCCCTTATGGTAACTATGACAACCCTAACCCTTACCCAGCCCTAACCTTAACCGTATGTAACCAACAAAATACAAGATTGTTGGCTATTTTGGTTTTTTGTTTGTGTTCACAGATTTTTATAAAATTACATTTTGCCTTGTGGGGACATGATAAATGTCCCCATGAGGTAAAAAATAACAGGTTTTCATTCCTCCAGGGTACACTGTGTCCCCACAACATAATAATAAACGTCCCCACACACACAACTGGAATCACAAACAAGTCATCTAAACTGAATGTTTGTGAAAAACCACACAGATATAGAGGAAGGTCACATAGAATCAAACCCCCAATTCTGAGGCCACTGTGCCCCATCTGACAAACGCTCAGGTATAATTGTGTGATAGCTGGTTACAGCAATCCCACTATGTTCTCTCACATATTTCTTATTGTGTGATAGCTGGTTACAGCAATCCCACTATGTTCTCTCACATATTTCTTATTGTGTGATAGCTGGTTACAGCA
>JAACJT020022854.1:0-13944 GCA_009936485.2 Gymnarchus niloticus | reverse complement strand
ATCCCACTATGTTCTCTCACATATTTCTTATTGTGTGATTGCTGATCACAATATGCTCTCTCATATATTTCTTCTTCTTCTTCCCACTTTTTTGGCACCTAACTCCTCCTATATTTTTTGCACTAGAAACTTCATTCCAACTGTAAAATGTCCAGCCCATTGAGGAGAAGGGTGCTTGTATTTTTCTTTTTGATATTCCACCCGCATCCCTCTTTTTTATCCTTCTTTCCATCCATTTTTCCCATAGACTTTGAATGGGAAATTTTTCAAACTGCTCCCATATGGTCAATTTTCGAAATAATACCTCCAGACTTACTACACATGTTCTGGGCAATATTACAAAGCCCTCCACCTCTTTCTATACCTCCTTCACTTCTTTCTTTTTCAAACCTCCATCCTCATACTATAGGAATCCTATAGACATTTTATAGACATAGTATAAGAGTCACAAAACTTGGTAAATGTATTCTACACCAAAAGTACAGCACTTAACTACTTTCATACTGATGACACTCATCCCTCACCCTTCTATTCTTTCATTCATCCCTCTATCCTTCCATAGCATTTAATGCAACCAGCAATCACACGCATTTTCTCCAGGAAATGCTTTCTCTAGTTTCAGTTAACGTTTTTGAATCCAAGTCATGTTCTGAACTTTGCATGTGCAGAGGCAGCCCTGGTTTAGTATTCATTTAAAATACTTAATTAGCTTAATGTTGGCACTTCTCTTTTTCTGCCTACGGAGTCTGTCCCGCCTATACAGTTGATCCTCAAGGTATTTAACAGCTGCGGAAAAACTAAGGAAAAGCTGCACCTCATAAGGGAGACGAGCCCTAGATCTTCTATATTCTTAAAAGGGTGCTAAGGTACCAAGGTATGGACACCAAAAACTGTACAGCATGTGGCATAAAGCAAAGAGCAATCTGAAAACAGTAACACTTCCTGGTTCAAATGAGGGTCACAAGGGCTGTGCTTGCAAGCATGCTGTGAAAGAGACCTCTCCGCCTGCTGGTCAGGAGATGCTATAACATTTTAATTTTGGGGCTTTTTTTCATCTGCAATTGCTTTCTACAGGATGTAAATGATTTAAAAAAAATAGGACATATATGCAGAGTAGCCCTAGGTATGGCAAATTACTGGCTGTACAAGAATGAAAAGGATCAAAGTTTTTTTCTCACAAACCCCGAGCTGGTGTCCTGAAGATGTGCCAAAGGTTTGCTCGGTCCTCTGTCCCACTGAGATTTTACCAAATGAAATGCAGGCCACCCTGTACCCATAAATGTGCTAAAACAGGGTCCTAAACCCAATGCCATCGCAATGAGACACAAACCCTGGTTTCTATGGGAACCCTAAAGGTCAACACCAGTTTGATTCTGGAAAGAAATAAATCCCATCTCTGGGAAAGTTTGGAATAAATTCTCATCTGTGGAGAGGAGGCAAGTCTGATGCTGCGTTGGTTGGCTAACACACAGAGTGCCCCGGAAAGACGAGGCCGACGCTGCGTTGCTGGCTAACACATGGCGTGCCCCGGAAGGACAAGGAGCTCCATTCTCGTTACTGTTTTGAATTGATCTGTGGTTAGCCTTTGATGGGCAGCTTCATCATTGTTAACAGTATCATCCTTGTAGTGCACTCTTCTCAGCTGGGGATCCAGCTCCCAAATTGTGTCTGTGAAAAAAAACACATCTGAATGAACATATAGTGCTGTGTGGTGCAGGGTGGTGGTGATGTGCATTTGGGGACCAGTGTATTTAGGCAACTGGAGACTGCGTAGGGCTGGAGTCTGTTAACAAAGGTGATGCTGGTCTCTGAGATGTTTGAAGAGTAATGCACCTGGGCCGTGATATCTGGAGAGTAATGCACCTGGGTTTCACTGAACTTCCCAAGACCCAACCTTGCTCCCAACACTATAGTATGAAGCACAAGGTGTTTCACCATCACCCCGGACTACTTAATTTTGTTGTGTATGTCCACTGGAAAGATTGTTAGTGTTCTCAGTAATGTCTGGTACTTCTTTGCCTTTCTGGCCTGTTCTTTAAAATCTTGAAACTGGGCAGGCCAAGTCATTAACCCAAACCCTAGCCCTGTCCTTCTCTGACTAACTGGATCATTGGGTCATTATCTTGCTGAAGAATGACAGAACACCCAATCAGCTGTAACCCCAACAGAACAGCACGCCTTTCTAGTATACAGTGGCAGTCAAGTTGGTTGAGATATAATGCCGTGGATCTGGGAAAGATCACCAGCTATGTCATCAGCAGAGCAGACCTAGACCATGACCCTGCTTCGTCCATGTCTGATAGTGGGAATCATATATGGAGAACTCAGGTACCTATCTTCTCTACGTCTTAGAAATACATGGGAGTTGCATTTTCAAATTTTGAGCCATTAGTCCATAAGACTGATTTCCACTCCTGTTAATAGACAGTTATACAGAGTTTAAAGGATAGGTAACTATGACTACAAAGCAGGAGTACTCCAACTTTTGACTGGTACTCTGTTAATCTAATGAAAGAAGTTAAAAACTCAAAAACTCCATCCTCATCCAGAAAACTGTTCCACTCCAATGAGAACGACTTATTAAAGAGATGAACGATGAATGTGAAGCAATACACAGAAAACGGAGTGTTTTTATCTAGGAACAGAAGACCAGCAAAGTTAGCTCGACCGGTTTCATTTAGCTTTGATGGCTTTTACCACGGTGTAAATACTCCAGTTATTACTCTTATCTCTCCCATAGGCTTCAGGCAGGTATAAAATACCTTATTACCCAGAAATTAATGGACAGTGGGAGAGACATGTTTAATTTTAAAAGCTGGAGAAAAAGCCCAGAGGTTATTTATGACGGCAGTGGCATCCCTGGGGACTCAGTTCGTCACGTGTCTGCGTGTGCAAGGAATGAGGACCATCAGTGTGCCTACCCTGCCTCATATGTTCCCCGTCTGTTGGCTTGATCTGATCAGGTGATCAAGCACCTGACACACCCCAGGGCAAACCATCAACAATCAGGTTTTAACCCAGATTTTGAAGAGACAAACAAGCCATGATGTACTGGAGGTATTAACCCTCATCAAGGAAGCTTGCATTACATCAGCCAATCAGAGTCTCGGATCATTTTTAGGGGTGCTTCAAGTCCCTATTAACCAATTACTGTGGTTAAATTAATAAGGCGCATCTCCAGCCTCATGAACTGAAGCCCAACTGACCCCGATTAGATTGCTGGATGGATGCTGTTTCAATACTGTCAGCTAGTAGGATGTGGTGTTTTGTGATGCATGATACCCATCACTCTGCGAGGAAGACACATGTCTCTTCTTGACAGAACACACCCTGCTAAGCTTGAAATTGCCATGTGTGACTAGGGATGGAGTCCCTGTGCCAGGATATTAAATCCCCTGTAGCTGCATGGGAGAACATAAATCGGGGAATTTATTCACTCTGAATTTGCAGAGTAATCAAAAGAAACAAAATACAACATATGTTTGTACAGTAATTAAATTTGCAATTGTTATTCCATCTTTTATTTTCATGATTTGTTTGTTTGAACACAAGAAAACAATTTAAGAAAAAAGTCTAAAGTAGCATTTTTGGTCACAGTATTGAAATCCTGCTGGTAAGTTAATTTCATTCATGATTAAGGCACAAGAAAAAGCACCTTCATGGGGGCAGGGGGGAGCTTGCTTTTGACTTGTTGATATTGTGCAGAATGAGGTCCTGATAGACAGCAAGGCACATGCAGGCAGGGCATAACTGCAGCTTGGTCTGCTTCTAGAGGTTGTGTAGAAATCAGTGAAAGGAACATTCTGTTGGACAGCAGACAACACCAGAGAAGTTTAAAATTTGAGGCTGGTGAGTACTTAGCAAAACTTGTACTTTTTCCTGTTATGTGTTCAAAAGCTATTCCCACTCTAAAAAGAGTTAAAGCAACTGGCAGAAGCCATAATACAAAATAACTCAAGACCTTAAAAGGCATTAACAGATGAAGATAAGAGATTAAAATGATTTAGAAGAGGCTCAGATCAGCTGAGTGGTGTGACTGAGTGACCACACATTCTTTGATGTGGGAGTGAAAAGTGGTCTTTTAGCTTCGGAGACCTTGAAGACTTGATGCTGGTGTACATACTCTCCACTGTGCTACAGATCTCAGGTAAAATGATAAACAATGACACATTAAATGGTGGCACAATATGGATGGAAATGCAAATACATAAGGTATGCTGATCTAGGAAGGTGGAGGAAGAAGAGGGAGAGGTATGTGTGTTTATGGGTGTGTGTCTTTTTTGAATGTTTGGCATGTGAGTTTAAGTGTCTTTGTCCATGAGTTTGCCTGTTGGTGTAAGTCTGTTATGCGTGTGCATGTGTGTGTTTGACTGTATTATCTGGGTGTTGGCATGCATTCATGTTTTTGGATGTGTTTCTTCAGGTGCATATTGCCTGTGGTTATATGTATGAATGTTTGTTTCTTACTGTGTGTTTATATGCATTTTCCTAAAATTGTGGGGCACATGTACATTAAATCCTGAAAACCAGACCTTGTGGTCGAAACATGAAAAGAAATGTAGGTATAAAAGCTGTTTACCATTGACTTTCACTTGCCTGCTTTGTTTTTGGCCCCAGTCTCACTGTGGTGTTACAGTGTGAGAGAACAACACCAATATTGAGTGTCTTGGGGGGTCATAGTATGACCTTCAGAGGAAGCCCATGTTGGGGGGGTTACTGTATGAGGGGTTGGTGTCTTGGGGTAGGTGGAGTTACAGTATGAGGGGTTGGTGTCTTGGGGAGGGGGGATACAGTATGAGGGGTTGGTGTCTTGGGGTGGGGGAAGTTACAGTATGAGGGGATGGTTTGCTCTGGAGGACTCAACATGATGCTACCAGTGGATGCCTGAACCATCTTTAAAGCAATAGCTTTTAACCGTGGGAGTGAACACACAGAGGAGATTTATGGAGCATTCTCGTTTTCCGTGACATGCAGTGGTGATGCAGGATGACCAAATAATTTTCATTTGCTCAGAAGGTGATTGATCATATTTGTTTGCTTTGAGAAAAAACCTGAATCAGAATCCACCACTGGGACATTACCGTGCCATGAGCACCATCCTTCACCATTACACATCAAGTGTTCTAAAACCTATTGCCCTGAATCTGTCCCTGATTCCTTGGGGCTCGTCCGGTGCCTGCAGGGTAATAGCAACTGTCTGGTAGTCAGTGGGTATCGTGAATTACACCCGTTAGTCTTCCTCAGTTTGCCCTACTGGCAGATATGGTGGTTTGACCTTCCCATCAGGAGGGGTTACACAGCCTGGGGTGGGGCCAGTGTATCCAAAGAGACTTCCTGTTAACCCCAGAGAGACTTCCTTTTAGCCTCCAAACTACAACTGAGAAACTATGGATGTCAGATCAAATCGGTGGGTGTCACAGGGACCTGTCCCCCCCTCCCCTGCCTCCCCCAGTCTATGTGTGGGGAGCTAGATAGTTGTGAAGGTAGAACGTATGGTTGGAGACATTAGCCAGGGGGTGAAAGTGTGGAGTTACTACAAATGTACCATTGCCATTGTATTTTGCCATTATATTTCCCATTTAGCACATTTCCCTGCACTGTGTGTGGATATACAGTGTTTGCCCACAATTACAGTATTTCCTTACATTACTGTTGCAGGTTCTTTTGGTGGAGTGAATATAACAATAGGGCTCTGCTGGCATTGAAACTTATCTATAGAGTTAAACAACAGATAAGAATCATAAATACAAAGAGCTTTTTGACTGAAGTCTGAGTGGAAAGAGGTAAGCTAGTATTCAGGACAGGTACAGGCTGCAGAGGTTTGGTCAAGTTCACTCATATCTACCACCATAACAAAGCATCTACCCAGAATGCACTGCATAATATCCAGGGAGATCCCAGCCAGAGAGATCCTAACAGCCAGAGACAACAAGCTGCTTGGGTCAGTGCTGGTAGATCAGGCTTAGTGCTCAAACGGCCGTTTATCTCAATGCATTGCTGCACGCAATTACAGTGGCACGTCAAGGTGCACCTGTGTGCATTTTAGTCTGGGTATTAGATTGGTTTCCAAGTGTAGCATTTGTGTTTAGCATTGTCAAGTACTGTTTTCATTTTACTTCTCACAAAAGCACAGTAAATTAATACTTAATAATCTTTTATCGGAAGGCGTGGAGAAACCCATTGCATTTACAGAGCTGGAATTTTTACCTCTGTATTCCAGGAGACATACCTTGCTGAAATGTACTAGAAAGGTGCTCTTGGGATTTTAGCCACCAGTCACAAGGTTATGTGGTTACAGGCTAACACATTACAGCACCTGCTACCCAACAATATGGCACTAAGGCTAACAGGGATGCCTAAACATTTCATTTTTTCTATAGTATTAAAATTCTTCAGCTCTTCAAGTAAAGAGCAACAGAGAGAGAGAGAGACTACATAACACCAAGTTTACAGAGAACCAATCGGTTAAGATAGCAGAAGGACAGGTAAAATCATTCCATATACATATAGTCACATTTTTCCAAAATCAAAGAAGATCAAATAATTGTGGTTAAAAACCTTTTCTTCCATCTCTTTACACTGGGGTCCTTCCATGCTGTTGGAAAGAGACAGCCATAATGAGCAAGGCGATGATAGCAAAATCAGGGCAGATGCCATTGCAGTACGGCCTGGGTGCCTCTCCAGTGCTACTTGGCAACAAGTCCCAGCTGACCCCACTAATTAAACTGGACTCAAGGGGTAAGCTGGCACACCAAAAATTTTTAGAGGGTATTCCACGATCCAGAAGTACATCTCTCTGTTACTGGGTAGTTTTTCAATCTTCAATATTTCCTTTTCTCACCAGTACCTTTCATTCCATTCTTTTTTGTTAACCTCTCAATTTTCCACTGATCTCACATATCTTTCTCTGTTTTATTTTGATCAAAACCTCTGAAGTCAGATTTTGGCACGGGAGCTGGTGATTTGTCAATGTTGGTTTTAAGATTAAGGTCGTCCCTGCATCTGTATTTGAGATATTTCTCTGTGTTTTGATTCCCTTGGATGTTAAACAAAGTGCGTTTTCATTTGACTATAAAGATTTAGTTCTTGAAAGATTTCTTCCGAGTCCCTCTGTACATGCTGGAATCATTCTTAATACTTTATTAAAAAAACAGAAGGTTCCTCTTCCAGATGCTAACTGGTTTACAGCTACGATCACCTTGATATTTTGACATGACCACACCAACCTAAGAGCCCCCTTAGTTCCATGTTTTATGAACCATGACAATCCATCACGCTTTCACGTCATGCCTGACTAGAACTTCATCTGTGGCATAATTCACGAATAAAACTCAACATCTTCCTTAAGCACACACCATCATCCACCCTTGTGCAGGGCCAACACAGTGACATTCAGGAACGTTACATAATCTAGTGTCTTGACATGTTTGTTTTGAAAATGCTTTTCAGTATAACCGATACGTGTCATCTCCCGTAGGACTGACATTGTCTTGTTAACACTTAGCTTGAGAACAGATGACAGACCGTAGAAACACGAGATCAGCTCCGCTTACAAAGATGAAAGGTCACATTTTGCAGGTCTATAGTTTCTCTTTGGCTGTTCACTTTTGACCTAATGACAGAACATCTCTTCCACTCCTCCAGCTTGCTAGCATGCATTTAAAACATCCCAGATTTATAACAGTTAACTACCACTTTAAAATACCAGCAAAGCTAATTAAAGCAATGGAGGACACACCTGTCTTGCTCACTGGGGGTACTCCTCTTAAAATTTATGCAGCTGCTTTACCTGTATTCCTGACTACTGTAAGAATAAGCTGGCATTTAAATCCAGCCCTGACTGAGGACAGGGTGATTCTGAAGACCTTATTAAGAGGCTTTACCGTTACTGCACGGTGCGTGCATCAGAAGGCAGTGACTTGACAAACCTGAAAACCACTTGTGTTCGACTCGCGCGTTAAGGAGTGGAGTGCCGTAAAACTGTCTCTGGAGAGCTGAAGTGCACAGTATACACAGCATGTGATTCACAGCGTGGGCTAGTTGCCGCCTTGGAAACGGTGGTTCTGATAAATCAGTGTTATGAAATGCAGTTGGAAATGAGAACATCTCTATGGAAGAGGCTTTTTTTCTGAGTAAACCAAACACCTGGCTTCTAAATGTGTTGATTGAGGATGGGCGATGTGGAGGGGGGTGTACGATGGGGATTGGGAGGGGTGTTATGGCAGCCTCAGGGATCTGCTGGAGAGCTCCACTCAAAATATCATATAGCCCATGAACATACGTGTCCTGCATGAAGGTTGAGCCGCGATTCTAGGTTCTGTTCTGGAAACTGTGTGATATGATTATAAAATTGGGGGGTTGGGGATGGATTCGTATATTCAGTAACTTCTTCTGAGCCTTATAGCCAGACCTATCACTTTCTCGACTACAAACCACATCCTGTACTCCATTGAAGCCTTGTACACCCAATGCTCACCATATATTGCTATGGGTCTCCCCTTGTAGTGACATGGAAAATCCAACCATTCATGGTCACATGGTGCAAGGCAGGGGATGCCCTTGATGAAATGTCAGTCTCTTGCAACATATCGCACATATAATATGATAGCATCTTTTGAGAAATCGTACCCACTCATTAAAGGGTACCGGACGTTTATATGTCAGTGTACAAGTACAATGGAATTTGAAGAAATTAAATAGATTCATTTGAAATAGATTCATTATCTGGCAAAGATTCATTAAATAATTTTTATTTATATAACACTGAAAAAACCCAAATAATTGCAGGTAGCTCTTTGGGATTTTTCTTCAGTTTCCTCACGTAATGTGAAGAAATGGTTCTTCTTGCTTGGCACTTGGTCGGCGTACTTGGTGGAATTTATTTCTGAAGGTTAGTGTAAAAACCTTTTTGATGCTTGTAATTAAGATGCTGGGTAAATCTAGTCCTTCCAAAATATCTCACAGCTTGGTGGCTGATTTTGCATGCTGGGAAGTAACCGAGGCACGGGGGACTAGACTGCTGCTTGGTCATCAGGTGACGTGCCAAGAGAGCCCACGGAAATCGGGCACAAAGATTCCCATCAACCTTGAAAGTTGGAAGAAGGTTTTTTTTTTTCTACAACAGATGTGTTCATTTGGGCACAAGCTGTTGGACTCCTGGCAAAGTGAATCCCACAAATGATCTTTCCCATGTACATTTCTTCTTGATTTGGAAGGCTATCTCACTGATCACCACTGGATTTGTGCTGCTCATTTTAATTCAATCTGTTAAGCCCTAACACAATCGGCTTGTCCTGAAGCGTTATCTGGGTTCCAAATTACAGGTGATCAAACCTGGCCTGCAGTGTGGTGTTTAACAGGTTGCTGCAGTGTCCTCATGCCTTCAGTGTTGTGGGTTTGATTCCTACACGTGTCATTCTCATGTTCTCCCCGTGTGTGTGCGGGTGTCATAAAATGTGTAATGGTAACATGCAGGATGGTGAATTGCCTGCAGTGTGAGTGTGAGCCCAGTGATGGACTGGCATCCTGTTCAGGGTGTCTCTGGGCCTGTGATGGACTGGTGTAAATACAATACAGATCTAGAGAAGCCCAGGAACAACCCAGGATTCCTGAGGGAGCCAGCTGCCTTGCACCAGCATCCAATCCAGAGTGTCCCCCTGTCTTAATGGACTGCCATCCCATCCAGGGTGTCCCCTGCCTTAATGGACTGCCATCCCATCCAGGGTGTCCCCCTGCCTTAATGGACTGCCATCCCATCCAGGGTGTCCCCTTGCCTTAATGGGCTGCCATCCCATCCATGGTGTCCCCTGCCTTAATGGACTGCCATCCCATCCAGGGTGTCCCCTTGCCTTAATGGGCTGCCATCCCATCCAGTGTGTCCCGCTGCCTTAATGGACTGCCATCCCATCCAGGATGTCCCCCTGCTTTGTTCTCAGTGTTTCCTGGAACTGGCTCCAGGCAACACCACAATAAATTAGTGGTTATAGACAATGGAGAGATGAAACTGACTTGAACGATGTATAGGGTGATGCAATGGCTCATAACAGCAACTCGGCTGGTATGTCCTTCTCTCAGCAATGGGTTCTGTCCCCTTTTGGCTGTACATTTCCTTTTCTTCACACTTCCCCCCAGTGAAGCACAACAGAGGACTGAAAATCGACTCAAGTAGAGAACTGTTCTAACCGGGCCTACCTTTCATCTTTGTCTCTCAGGTACTGTAAAGCCTAAAAGCACCTTCTCTTAAGTAATGCATTTTTAATTTTTCTCCTGCACAATTCCCTGTCCTAATGCAGGCAGGCAAAAAAAATTCTCCATCTCAAAATCAGAGCATGACTGACACATTTCACATTTCAATCTTTTGATTTTCTGTTATCCTGGAGTTCCATTCAGCTTTCTCAATGCACCGAGCGCCAGGTAAAAGCGACCCAGGGAAGTTTTTCTTCTCTGCCGTTTGACAATGTTTTTTTTTTCTTCCAACTAATGCGACACATTGACGAGCGTTGGGGTCTCTAGCTTAAACCTGCCCGCCCTCATTTACTACACCTTCTCCCCCAGAGAGCCTCGTTGACATGTTTTGGATAATTACTCTGGAGCTGCAATCCGAGGTTATCATGCCACTCTCCTAGGCGATGGTGCCTCATTGAGCTTGCCGAGAGGTGGCCACATTTGCTTATTGGCTGCTCTTTCCATCCTGTGGTTTAACACTGCACCGCTGCATTGTGGGTGTTTTGAAAAGCCCATATGTTGTGAGACTGTCTGCTAAAAGGAGATGTAGTGGGAAGAATGGGAGCTGAGAGCAGGGTTTCTTCACCCAACCGTGCTCTTCATCAAGTGTCCCTCAATCTGTGGTGGGAGGGGGGCAGCCAGCATGGGTATAGCCTGTGGTGCATTATGGGTCTACCTATCCACAGTGGCAGAGTACAATAAACCCTCCCCGTTTTTAAAAAAAATCTATATAATATATGCATGTATGGAAATGGGGAAATAAATCTTTAATCACCCCTTCTGCAATGAAAAGGATTTATTAACTAGACTGCATCGAGCAGAGGTATAGAATTTTCTGCACATCAAAAATGCGGCTGGTTAATAATATAAGAAATCTGTCAGGTAGTGGATTTGGTCAGGAAATAGCAGCGAAATACATATTTCACTTCTCTAGCTGCTGATTCAGAAAGGAGAACGCATGGCTAGGTTGAAATCATTTTCCTCAGAACTTCTCTGATATGCCACACCCTGCAACTGGCAGAATCTCAGTGCCACAGACCATAGCCCCTTTAATCGCTGACCGTGTTAGGAGCTAACATGAGAACATGGAAGCCATGGCAGCCCTGACACCCTGGGAGTTGAAAGAAGGGACCAACCCAAAGTTAGGGGAGAGGCTAGCAAAGTTTGGTGAAAATCTTGGAAGACTAGCCACAAATGCCACATAGAGCCGGACGATCTGAAGGAGACCCATGATCGCCTTGGAGAATGATGATGGAGGGAAGGAAATTGTGACCAAATAGGACAGGGGAGTCCCCACAGGGTGACTTAAAGGTAACCACGATGGGTGGGTACTGACTTGCTGGAGACCACTGCCTGTGATGGGAAACAACATCCTTTATCCATCCTGTCCTGCTGTGGGACCTGCCTGCACGCTTTCCTATGAGCTCCTTCCCTTAACTTTTACATCCTCGAACACTTCACCCCATTTTGAGCAATATTTTGGTTCTTTGCAGTCCCAATAAAGGCAATTCCTGAGGGAATTGTTCACATCCACCTGGTAGTCTGTGTCTTGTCCTGCGACAAGACTTAAAAACCATCTTTTACAAGCAATCACTGAACAAGATCAAAGATTAATCTAACCTGGGAAAAAATGCAGTGAACTTGGCCAGTTTCTCAAGATGTTCCACAGCTGCCATTAAAAGAAAATCCACACTTACATTATACGTCAGCTAATAGCTTAAGTCAATGCCTCAGTGTGTAGTAGCTTGTGAATATCAACAACAACATCCAAAAATGAGCAGGTGGAGCTGAAGATTCCAATCATATTCCTTGACTACTTATCCAGATCTAGTTTTAGTGAGCTGAGAGCCTGTCACATGACCTTTAATCATGGAAGTAATCTACACAAGCGTTGACAGAACATAAACACCGTACATGCAGAACTGGGAATCAAACTCATAACCCCAGTGGTGCAAGACAGCAGTGCTAATCACTGTTCCACCACAAGATGGGCTGAACAATTCATCTTTCAGTCGTCAAGCTGCTTTGCCTGACCTGGAGCGTATTCCAGGCAGCACAACGCAGAAGGCTGGGGTACACCCTGGACTGGATGCCAGTCCAGTACAGGGTAAAATGCTGGGCTACACGCTGGTTGGAATGTCAGTCCAGTGCAGGGCAAAGATGTCAAAATACTTAACTGAATGTATGTCACTATTTTGACAAAGAGGCTTCAGCTTTTCAGAATCTCTAAAGAGGTTATTTTTCATTTGGAGTCCAAAGTGAGTCCAAATAGTCAAGGTAGGAAATAGAAAGGGCTTTCACTTCTGACAGGGGCAGGCAGATGTCCCATCACTGGGACCATTCTGTGGGGGAGGTGTCTCTATTTCTTTGACAGGCTACTGTGCTGAGCAGTAGTGAGGTCCTGAACTCCATACCAGCTCCAACTGTCAGCCAACATAGAGGAAAAGCCCTGGATTTCAGGAGGTCAAATCAACACATGCCGAAACCTTCTGGATAGGTGGCAGTGGGTTTATTGTGTAGGTCAAAGTCTAGCCTGGGGAGGTTTGTAGTAGACCAGGCTGACAGGAGGAATGTCTCCATTTTGGGCGCAAGTTCCTTGTAATGGTCAGTCATCTGGGCATACTTCTGCAAGCCATCAGTTTTCCAGACTACTTAATCCAATTCAGGATAGAGAGGGGCCTGGGACATAGATCGGGCAGCTTAGGGCACAAGCCAGGGTGCCAACCCCTCACAGGGCACACACACAGTATGGACAATTTAGCTACACCGATTAGTCTACGCATGTTTTTGGACTGCAGGAGGAAACCCTCAAAGCACGAGGAGAACAGACATATTTAAACCCGTCTGTCTGTCTGTCTGTCAAGTCTTCAGCCTGATTTTTAGCATTTTGAATTGAACAAGAGGTCAAGAAATTATGCACAATTCTGAGGCCACCATAAAATTGCTTTGGTTCATTTACAAAATGCTGTAAATGACCATATCTACAGCAACCCTCACCAAAAGTAGTTTCAAAATGGATGGTTGGAGATTTACTTATTTATATGCCATTTTGTACGTGCTATTTTGGGTATGAATATATAGAACAGACTTTAAATTAAATCTGATAGCTAATTGCAAAAGCCAGTGGAATTCCCTTAGACATTTCTCAATAGGCTGAATAGTAAAAAAATTCAAAAGCAGATTTTATTTCAACTCACGCAAGTCTCACTTCAGATGTCAGCTGCTGTGAGGTCTAATTGGCGGCAACAAAGTGGCCAATGCACACACAGCTTCCGGGAAATGGATTGAACGTTAAAAAACAACACCGGACAGGAAAACGGGCTGGTGCAAGAAGATGGCCAGTGTTCATGTGTTCACTGCCTGTTTCTTTTGTGTTTCCACTTCTGTCTCGTCACAGCCCAGAGCCTACGCATCTCACCCCCGCGACCATACGGACGCCGCTGAACGCATTTGCAGATGCGTGAAGACTACCACAGAAAGCGAGCCACTAGTTTAGAAATGACAACGAAAAGAAGCGCAGTGGAAGAGACCGCCATCCGTTATTCTATGCAAATTTCGATTGCTAAACAGGCGTCCTGGCAGAGGCCAGTGTCCTGCCAGCCCAGTCCCCCCCCCCCCCCCCCCCCCCCCCCCCCCTTCTGCCGTTGGGGGGGGGAAGGGGGTTAAACAAAAAAAGTTGAAAAACCCTGGGAAAAAAAAAAGGGAAAAAAAGAAGCCAAA
>JAACJT020022853.1:2569-21642 GCA_009936485.2 Gymnarchus niloticus | reverse complement strand
CTGCTCCTCTGTGTTTCTCCTATCACATTCTGCTCCTCCGTGTTTCTCCTATCACATTCTGCTCCTCCGTGTTTCTCAGATCACATTCTGCCCCTCTGTGTTTCTCAGATCACATTCTGCTCCTCCGTGTTTCTCAGATCACATTCTGCTCCTCTGTGTTTCTCCTATCACATTCTGCTCCTCTGTGTTTCTCCTATCACATTCTGCTCCTCCGTGTTTCTCCTATCACATTCTGCTCCTCCGTGTTTCTCTGATCACATTCTGCTCCTCTGTGTTTCTCTGATCACATTCTGTTCCCCTGTGTTTCTCCTATCACATTCTGCCCCTCTGTGTTTCTCAGATCACATTCTGCCCCTCTGTGTTTCTCAGATCACATTCTGCCCCTCTGTGTTTCTCAGATGACATTCTGCTCCTCTGTGTTTCTCCTATCACATTCTGCTCCTCCGTGTATCAACACAAACTAACTCTGGAACTAAGTATGGCGTAATAAGGCCTTGTTATTCACATTCAGTCTGAAGTTTCTATGACTCTCTCACTCTGTTGAACATCTTTGCTTTGATTCTGCTGCTATCTAAGAAAATCTGTGTCAGTGACTGTAGGGCTTGATCCTTTGGTTTTGGCTGATGCTTCTGAAAATAGTTACAGAACTGAATCATTTCTGCTTTACTCATATTTTGTAACCTGCTCTAAACAACAAGACTTAAAAAGCCACACATAGCCATTTTTGAATTGCATCTGAACGCCATAATGGTTATCTAAACTTATTTTAAGGGTGGTCTTTTTTAACGAACACTGCCAGTTTTCTGAAAAAGTACCCTGCATCAAAAAAATACACGAAGAAGCTTGATCTGGAAGGTGTGTGTGAAGGTTGGAACAAGAGAAAAACACTAGCAGAAGAAAAGCTGATAAATGACAGAAGTGATGAGGCCAGCTGCCAGAGACCCTTACTCAGTGACGTGCCTCGTGTGCCAGGAGTGGAGGAGAAAAGCTGTGAAATATAAAGGCTGAGTGTCACTTGGAAAATGCCAAGGAGCATTCGAGCATTTCGAAACAAGCGACAGTAGCCTCGTTTATGATAAAGAACCTCGAGACGTCGTAGAACTTCGGCACCTCAGAAGGTAGTTAGGAAGGAACTCGATGCCGTACGACATTAGCATGACAACATTTTAGCACTGCTGGATATTCAGTCGAAAGTTTTATTCCAGAATTGCGCAGAGATCGTTTATGGCTCGGAAGATACTTTGTGTCTTCATTGCAGTTTGAAGCAAAGGCATGCTGAATCCTCCTTCTCTGCTGCCTACACTAATGTATTTTGCTGTATTGGCCTACGGTGAATGTTTTTACTCATATTTCCTGAATATATATACTGTATGCTGCCATAGTTGAAATGCAGAAAAGGTTTTATGTTTGCATATTTAATGAAACAGAAAGGAAATTACTGGCTGAAATCTCAAAATATAGATAGCTAATATGAAATTTCTCAATATATATTCCTGGCTTCGTGTTTCCCTTGGTGTGAGTTCTACAGCATTAACAGTCATGTACAGTAACGGGAATGAAATATCATGCTTGATCTGTACAACATTTTGTCATGATAGACGTGGCTATAACAGGAATTCCAGTAATTCATAGCTGTCCCATATTTAGGGCGTGTCTTTTCTATGTAGAATGGCACTAAGAAGACAAAAGGTGACAACGTCCTACAATTTTAGGGGCAGTGACTCCACTTCTAAATATGACTATCCATCCAAGTCAGTCTGATGAAAACCCCCCTTTGCTTGATAAGGGCCATGGTACCAGGAACCTACAATGCTATAGCGGAATCATGAGGAAGGCAGTGTATTCATAAAGATGGCCATGGAAAGTTTACTATTTTTGAACAAATGCAATACCAGGTAAGAAAAATGTATTTGAAAAATGTAGTGTGTCACAGAAGGGTGTCGTAAAATATTCTGATCTCTGGAAAATCTCACAAGTCAAGAAGTGGGTCATATTCCAAAAAACAAAAAGCTTACCAAAGAAAGAAAGAAAGAAACAAACAAACAAAAAAACAATTCTAAGCATATGTGTATTGTTATTGTGATTATTTGGTTTGGAACTGGCTTAGTGGAGAATAACCTACAAGATTTTGCTTCACCCTTACGGAAAGAGAATATGAGGGTGAAGGAAAACAAGCAGGATCCTGACAGGTCTTCAAACAGAAGAGGCAGACAGACAGACAGACAGACTGGCAGACAGACAGGTCAAAGCACTTTGAATTTCCTCTTCCATCGGCACTCGAGTCCTCGTTTCCGTTTCACACAGGTACATCAGCCAGAAGGAAAAAAGATATGTACAGTACAGACAAAGGTTATTTTTACTCAGTGCGAAAAAGAAGGCACTGAATTTCTGTGATGGGTGAAGTAAATCGTGGATTTTCTCAGCTGTGTTGGGGAGTTATGAGCTCTGTGGGCAGGGGGGGGATTGCATGTGCCTCCCCAGGTTTGTGAAGGTTTCCTCTAGGTAGTCCAGTTTCCTGTCACACTCCAAAGACATGCGATCAAGCAAATTGGCAAAACTAAAAATTCCTATTGTGTGTGTGTGTGTATTTATGTGTGGTCCCAGTGATGTATTGGCATCCCATCCAGGGTGTACCCCAGCCTTGTGCTCTGTACTTCAGGTTCCTCTGTGACCCTGTCCAGCAGTGAGAAGATGCATGCATGCTTAGGAATTTTCAAATCAGCCTCCATGCTGCAGAGAGAGGATCAGCATCTCATTCCAATTAAACATATCTATTCATGGTCTGTCTCCAACACCCCGACCACAGTGTCCTCTCACGTGTGAGGGGAGCATTTTACATTTCTGTCCTTCACCTTGAACTGCAGGATGAGGAGTATAATGCCATACATGGAGATTTTAACAACTTCACTGACGCGAAATCTGTCATTTAGAATATATGATTTTTTTTTTAAAACACAGCTGGGGTGGCTCAGTGGGTTGCTGCTGAAGATGCAGTTTACTTTGTATCTGGGTTTCCTGGTATATGCCCCACACCAAGAAAAGATCTATCATTCTAATTAATATAGGAGTATCACATAAATACAAAGTTATCATGCTAAAAAATTAGTCATTTGATTTTTGTCATTGCTATATGGGCATAGTTTTATGATGCATTGTATTAAGTGCCCCTAATTATGCATATTAATATTGCATATCTCAAGCAGGCATGACCTTTCTTTTAAGACGCCTCATTCTGGTGTCTGAATTTCTTCAAGGTTTTGCACATTTATGAGTTATGTTATTGAGTAGGACAGTGGGGGTCATCTCGTGGGCCTGGTTTAGCACGAGTCCCCATCTACATGTGGTCTGGTTATGCTAACTGCCTGTCTTGCTGTCAATTTCCTTTGACTATTCCGTTTTTCTCCCACGATCCAAAGATGCGGCTGAGCCGGTGACTCTGGTCTCTCCAAAATAAGATGCCATGTTTATATACGAGTGCCGAGGACCTTTTCTAGGCTGTTCCACTACTGTACACTCTATGCTGTACGTACCCTGTAGATCAGTCTGAGTAGTGACTGATTATAAACACATTATTGTGTTATTGGTAGAAGAGTTAGCTTTTTACTCAAGAGTCTGGAGTCGATCTGGCATCTCTTCAATCGTCAGTCTTATTGTTCGATAAATAAAACAGTATCTCCATCACGACAACAATGACATTCATATCAAATTAAATACGTAGGATTTTCCAGAGAGTGTTCACTTCCGCTCTGCCTTTCCATTTAGGTTTTATGTCACCATTCCCTTATAAATGTTCTCCAGACTTGAGAGGATTACGCCTTAGGATGCTGTGTCTAATTTAATCTGTACATTTATTCTTTGTCCGATAAGAGCGTGTTCAAAATGCGACGAATCTCTTTTCATGTGGTAAATGCTGCTTTATTGCTGCTTCCTAGGCCACCTGCATGGCTCTTTGAAACACACGCAGTACACCGTACTCGTTCTCAGCGAGGAATCTGCTTAAAATCTACATCACATCCAAATTTAAAAACAAAGAATCCTTTCGCAGATCTTCTTTCTGCAGGCTAATCAAATTTGGCGAGCTGAATGCGTCTTTAATGCGATGTGTTCCACGATATTTGTGAGGTTAGACTAAAGTGCTTATTTAAAAGGCAAATCACCTTTCCAGCTTCCAAGCTGGATTGTCTATGATTAATCCTGTGTGACTTTTTACCTCCGAATACCTCCACAACTCTCCAAGTTATCCAGACAATGGAAATGGAAAGAGGGCAATCAAACGAGTGAAACGCACATCCCTGGAGCCTTTCATTGAGACGGATTGTACTATTTTTCACCAGATAGTGTCAGACAAAATGCTGACTACCTACACTGTATGTTTTACCTGTAAAGAGTGTAGCGCTGGGCAAACATTGTGTCAGTTTTCCATGCCCCCCGCTGCTATGTTCTCTCGACACAGAAACCACATATATAAAATCCATCAAATTTCAGAGGTGTCACTTTGCTTTTCAAATTATGATGGGTTCTACCATATTGAAAAACCACATCGCATTTGTCAACAATACCCTACACTGCTGCTCTATCACAGATACAGATTCTTGGTTGCATTCTGGTAGATATTTTGGCCTTCGCCATTCTGGACCGCTTACATCTTACAATTCCAGATATGTATTAGGAATGCATAATCTCTCTGTGGACTTTCCAGCCGGAACATCATAATGCTTTCTTGCCGTGACTCTTGCAAATGTTGACAAATGGTTAATCAATTCTTTCCGTTTTATTTCTTTAAAAACTGCATATTGGAAGAAACTGCACCACCAGAATTGTGGTGAAAAAGCCCTGAGAGTAATGGGAGACCAGCGCCTATAATTGATTAGAGTTGCGTACTGGTTGTGTGTGAAGAAATAGCAAAAACAATGAATAAAAAACTTAGTCTCTTAAAGATATTGAAACAAGCAAGTCTTTACATGAATTTTGTAAGAACATGGCTTCAGGGACTTGCTTGAAAATGACAAATTATTTCGTCGTTCAGGGAGCCACAGGCCCATAATTCTGCAACGTTCATCACCTGACCCTGAAGAAGGTGAGACGTGACCACCCAGCCCCGGCCATAAGGGAAATACCACGTTTCAGATTAAGTCCATTTTTTAAAATTGCCTTCAGATTTCACATCGTATGCACCAAATCTATACATACCCAACTCTACACCCATTCAGATCCAATTTTCTGTTTTTTATTTGTTCATATTTATTTCTTAATATAATTTGCTTAATTTTTAGTTGTTGATACTACATGTCTTGTTTTGCATTACATATTTGTCTGCGTTTTACCTTGCTGGTGTATGCACGAGAATCCTTTCTCATCTTGTGTTCATCCTTACCAATACACACATCACATGTTCACTCAGAAATAAAGACAAGTAAAAGTGTCCAAAATCGTCATGGGTTCTTATATAATGGTATGGACATAAATATATATTTTTTTAATTCATATTATTATTAATGTCCAGGAGCTTTGTTCAGCCCTTGGACAGAGTTATATCACACAATTATTACGATACCAATAATGATTCTACAGAAAACTTTCTCAGGCCACACGCTTCAAATATGACCACAGCTAAACATTCTGTGAGCGTGTTAATATGTAACCTTCTTACTTAGCACTCTGTCTTCAGTGCTTTATTTTCATAGCAGTCACAGTGTCTAATAATCAGTATTATAATTTAGTATATTAACACTGGAAAGCCTTCAATGATATCCAGATGCAGGGATAGCCAATGTCTATTAATATCCAGGTTTACTTGATTTATCGTCTCTGTTTTCCCAAAATTATAATAATTTGGTTATTCAGTTTGGGTTACCCCCAGTAACCTTGACCACAGTGTTGACAGCAGCCTGGAGTCATGTAGTGGTAGCTTGTTTTATTTTCCATTTTGGACTCTGACCCATGGGACATACATTTTAGTTTCATGTTTTCCACATCCAAAATAACATTTTTATTTATTTTTGCCCCCTTTTATTATTTTATGTGGATATTTGTTGACCTAACCCTCAGCTTGTCGGTGTATACCTTAAAAGGCTTCGTGAAAATATATCTTGTCTTTCACTGCTGCAGCCCGAGCCTTGACCAAGGAAATTTTCACAGAGCGTTTAAAGCAGATGAGCACATCAATGGGTAGACAGTCAGCTGTCTGATCTAAATGTAAGGGTGGAATAATTCCCTATCCTGGCAAAAAATTTACAGGGATGACAGCCAAATATATGTCTATTGTAGTTAAGTATCCTTCAAAGAATGAAATGTAATTCTTTTTTGCAATTTCCTGATATCTGGCTGTGTTTTTTTTTTCCTAGGTGACTTGTTTTCAGGAAGTCATTGTCATTGAATGCATTGATCTATCGCTGGATGTTTTTAAGATTAAAACAGTAGTGAAAGTAGGTTTTATGTATACTTCAGTGGTCAGAACTGTGGAATATGACTTACTTATTGCTTATGGCGTTTACTGTTTTCCCAAAACGGCCATCACATTTTTCCTGATGTTTGGACATGGTGTACTTACTGGTCCTGTCCTGGATGTGTTCACCTTGGTTCTATTGTACTGTTATACCAGTCCTGAAATTATTCTTTCGTAGTTTCCGCTGGAAAGTGACTATTGACTTGCAGGCACAATCTGCAGACAAGACATTAACTGTGGTATCATCGAACGTTGAGGACAATCGGAGGATCAAACATCTGATGAAAAATGCTGGAGAGCCATAGGTGGGTTCAGTTTTTCTGTGGTCAAGAATGAAGGGCAGCGGTGACCGTCCCTGTCAGAGGAGTCGGCTTTTAGATGATCTGCAGGTGAGACAGAAAAAAGACACGTAAACCCTGTCTGCTCCATCACTGCTGCATGTCTCCATACTTTCGAGACCACTTGAAGGGCTTCACACACTTTCGTATTCCTCCCGAGCTGGCGCTGTCACTTATAGCTGAAGTTGTTCTCCCAGCTCAGCATAATCATTCCTCTCATGTCTTTTCTGGTACAGCCACTCTCCCAAGCCAATCAATGTTCTTGTGCACGCTGCTGATCCACAGAAGCGGCTTGTTCTTCCAGTGGTCGAGTCCCCACAAGACTTCTGGGAAAAGTTCTGAAACGTTAGGCCACCCCAGGAGGGGTATCATGAGATGCCACCCATAATCTCCCATATGTACAGACCCACAACATATGTCTCTGGCACCAGAGGATGATACAGTGGTTCAAACCAACTGGATTAAGCATCTGCTTTAATGATTCTTGGGCTAAGATGATCAATATCAGTAAATTAATTACAGGTAGAAAGAAATGACACAATACTTTTTGGTAACTGTGCATATCCCATCTCACTCTTTACAAACCACACATACCTACAGGTGTGAGTTAAACTTGGAGTCAGACCACAAGGTCACTCCAGGGTCCAGGGAGGAGTTCTTTGAAGTTAATGAGTCCCTGAAATGTTGCTCAGACTGAATGGCTCCAGATCTGGCTTAGAAATGAGGCTAGTGAGCCTGGCTGTCAGCGTGCGGAAGTTACCAGTGAGACTCCCACAGAAATTATCGAAGCTTTGCAGATCTTTGGCAGTTTAGAGTTGCATGCAGTGCTTACATTATTCTCATCGAACTGGACTCCATCAGATCCAGTGTACTGGTCCACAGGTTCGGTTTCAGGAATGGACCATGGGTAGATCCAGAACGGGAGTACCAAGCAACAGGATAATGGTATACAGCCCCGTGGATGATGTTAGGTTTTTCTGCTGGAGTCACCTTACAGAAAACATCTTGAAACTACTGCTGCTCTGGAGGTGTATGATAGCTGTACATGTTACAAGGTTAGCGTGAAGGAATGTAAATGCTGTTTGAAATGAAACCCAACTTTATTAAAAACTGATTAACGGCAGTGGCCCACTTAACAAGAAAGTGGGCCGGCGTTTTCAAATAAAGTAGGACGGCTTTTTAAATTTATTTACTCTGGCGAAATGTGATAAGATTAAGACAAATCCTAACCTTACTTTTAATGCACTAAATATTCTCATATTAGTATGCCTTAAATCTAATTTGGACCCAGTCATAATCTGCTTTGTGCGACAAAAAGTCGTTCTCAATGATGTAGGTCTACAACGGATGTCACAGAAAGGCAGAATAATTAGTGCTTGATTGGCATAATAATGACGAGCAATTTTTTTTTCTTGGTTTGCCACATGCATAATGCTTGGGTTACATTTCATCTGCATAAATTGGGCATCATGAGCGCATTGACTGTGCTCTGCAGACGGAGACAGATATATCATCAATCACTGAAAAGCAGACTGAAACGGTGATGAAGACATACAGAGGAGAACACACACACACATACAGGAGAACACACACACAGGAGAACACACACAATGAATGACTGTTCAAATGATTGTGAATGAATGCTGTTGTGTTGTGTTGCGTCCATTACTTGTCACCACTGTGCTTTAACTGGCTGTCCGAGTTGAACAGCTATTAAAGTCATTTCAGAATACCTTACGTCAGCATTAAGGGAGCTCGTCTTACAGTATGTTTATCTCATTGCCTGAGTGATGTCCTTGTCTTGCATGTCGGTGCTTTCGTTCCCAAGACATTTTCCGAGGCCTTAAAAGAACTTGAAGCGAAAAACGTGACGACCACTCGCCGTCGTCGCGGCTTCCTAAGGATGAAGCCGGTGGCCATCGCCGCTATCATCCCGTCTAAAACATCATTCACACGGAGAGAGCAGCACCGGGCGGGGGGCGGGGTGTCTTAATTCACTATCTGGCACAGCGAACGCAAGAAAGATAATAAATAATAATCATAAAAAAAAAAACCTGCCACCTTATTAAACAATTAAAGGGAGCGACATTGTAGTTAAAATACCGGCGATCGGACGTAGGATGAACGCCCATGCAGGGAGACGGCGGACTTGAAGGGGGTTAAAAAAGAGAAGCGATAGAATTTCACTTCAAGCACCGAAGCGACTTGCTCGACGGACACGGAGGGCTCTTTATCCGACTCGGCGTGGCGTGGCGTGGCGTGGCGAGGAAGGGGGTCCGGCTCTTGGACCATTATGCCACGCCGCCACACTGGATGCGCACTCCGTGATTCCTGCAGCACCAGACAAGGGTCGATCTTCGGGAAGGAATAACAAATCTGGGGAAAAAAAATATATATACTTATATATACATGAAGTTGGCTGAGATAAATCTGCAGGGGGGACCGAGCGCTTCCGCTGTTGTCGCTTTCCTATGACAATTATTATATATATATATATATATATATATTTAAGTCGGGGGAGGGGGGTCTTACATGACGAGCTACTGGAACATTCATTTGTCCCAAACAACAAACCAAAACTATGAGAAGAGCCTGAGCAGCCAAGCCATGTAGTTTTTGCTGAACTCGGATGTAATTTTTGCGCGTTTTCCACCTATGAAGGCATATGACGGGAAGACCGCCTGCTTGCTACGTTAATCTGTACCATTTACGGGTATGTGTGCTCATGTATGTACCTCTACATGTATGTGTGGCTTTGCCTGTATTAAAGCTGCTAAGCCGGCATGTGATGAAGTGCCGCCGGCTGACTTCTGGACCGTATCCTGACTGACAGACGGCTTATTAAACCTCACCTTTTCCAAGTTGTTTTCTTTCTGTAACATAAAGTCATGCACGGTGCGTCTCGGCCGGACCGAGCATCATTTTCCAGTCTAGAAAAAGCGCAGCGTGACGGCAGAAATCAAGCGAATTTCGCCGAAATGGTCGGGGGAAAAAATGTACAAAATCAACGTGTAGCTGATGAGAACTAGAGGCTCAGCTGTTGTACCTTATAGTCATATTACTGAAGAGCAGCTGATGGGTGAAATCCCCATTTCTAACCATGAAAGCCTATTGAAAGAGTTATTAAAGTCAGCAATGTCATGTCGGCTTAAAACAGACACCAATTAATATTAATGTAAGTTTTAACGACTCGCAGTGCTGTACAGATGCCGGCTGTTTCATTAATTCGGACTTGACTTAGCCGAGAATCACCATGGAAATCCGCACTAATCCACATCCCAGTTCGAGACCGAATTGAAATCACTGAGATTTTTGTCGCATTTCTGTGAACAGTCTCAGTTTCTACAGGCTGATGTAAAAAAAAATTTAAAAAGCAGACATGTGCTTTTTGATTTTAGTTTGTTGTGTACATCTCTAATGTTTTTGCTCAGATCTCATAACCTTAGAAGGCTTATTTGTGATGAAAACAGCATATAGGTGACTAATAACGTGGAATATTGATAGTCTGTGTAGATGCGTGCCACACAAATAAACAAGATATATGAACTTAATCTGATTAGTAGTCAGGGATCACACATGGGAATGGCTTATTGTCTGCTGGGTTGTATCGCTGTGTAGACTCTGCATCATTTTCAAATCAAAGTCATTTTTAAGAACGAAATGGAAAATTGAATTTCCCCCCATCCTGCTCTGGATGGGTAGATGTAAATTGAACATATGGGTTTACCTTGCAGTGATATATAACGGTGCTGCCGATCTGTGGCTTGTCCAGTAACAGCCCCACTTTTGGTGGCAAATTGAGGCCAGTTGGACAAAGTAACGCTACTCACGTGTGACGTTGTAGAAAAGCTCAAGGCACTTATTAGTAGATACAGTATTTGCATGCTGTTTTTTTTTTTTGGACCATAAACTTTGATGTTAATATCCATTTCGGTGATACAACTTCTTTTAGATGTCAGAAAGAAATGATGCACCGTCAAAGACACAAAATCTAATAAACAATTTAAAGAGTCTACAAGCAGTGTACCAACGTCAGTCTGTTGGTTATGAATGTGCTATAAAGTTAGAGCCCGTTATTTAACTTCTTCCATGTAACACAGCAGAGTCTTGTTATTGTGTGTAAATTTGATGTCTTTTATAGGAATTCATACCAAAAGAATGATTATACTTGTCTTGCATGTAGACCTAATGGCTTGGCCAATGTGGAAGTAGTCTCCTGTTGACCACTGGTCCTTTCTGTGTCGGCCGTTGCGTGGTGGTTCTCGTGTTTCTCTGCCTTTATGTGAGTGAATCTCACACGACCAGATGAAAAAGAAAAATCAACTCCAACTCAAGCTGAAACCGAGTTAAACAACCCAGCCAGCCCTCACCTCGGAGGACGATATTCATTTGACTCTTATCTGCTTGAACTGTCTAACACCAAATGAAGGAGTCATTTTATTTCTTTCTGATTTTACATTACGTCGTAGTGTAGGACCATTTCCACAACTGGGCGTGAGTGTTCTTGCTCTGTCTCTATGCAGTAATAATAATGTTAACTTTCGAATTGTGGTTTACTGTCTTTTATAAAAGATGTAATTGCCTGTGGAATTGCTGTAATTTCAAAGCCTTTATATGCATAAATAATGATGATAATGCTTTTAATTTTGATTCTTTTAAATAATTTATTATGACTATAGCAAGCTTCTGCTGTGATATTAGACAGCGACCTATTAATATTCATATACAAATTGTATGAATATTGCTATATGATAATATATATGTTAATTTGCCCTTGAGAAAAGACAGTGTTTCACACTCACTAATGAAACAATAACATATTTAAACTCCTTACTTTCCCCAAACCTGAATCTCTTCAGGTTACTGAAAATGCAAGTAGGAAATCTTCATCCAGTTCCTAGATTGTATCTCAGGATCTAAGCAGGGCTAGCGGTAACATGGGCGGTAACCACAAGAGAGCCTGCTTGCTTAAACATAGACCGATCGCTCTGTAATTTAATGGTTTTGTTTCCACCTGTGCCCCGAGTCCTCCCAGTGTAGGTCCACAGTTTATTTCTCCTCCATCTCAATGTCCAGTGTTGTTTACCAACAAGGAGGCGTGGGTGGTCATTTTGTGTCGTTTCTCAGGATAAGGGGTTCCACAACTCATAAATAATGAAATGGTCTCAATACAAGAGGAGCATTTGGTGGACGTGATACTCCTCTCATCGTAAACTTGCCACACCTCCGCCATCGAGCATTAGCAGTATGATCACCTATCCCATTGGTAAGCTCCTCTGACCAGTTTGGGTTACTCATGTGGTTAATATGCAGTATTTGTAACTTGATGTGGGAGAGATGTAGACCATGGCTAATTTGTTGGGTTGTTCCCGTGGAGACAAGCATCCTGCCATTATAGGCCATCTGTGCTTTGCTGTGTTACAGCATCTGCCACGCACCAATACAGTGTGCAGTGCTGTAGTCAAACGATGTTCAGAGCACTTGTTTCCAGGTAGTTTAGTTATGGTATGGATTGCGGGTGAGGTGTGCATACAGTCGCAGAGTTACACCGAGAAACAGGCGTTAGCATTAAGATGTAGGAAAACTGGAAACCAAGATTACTGGATAAAGCAGGGGGCGAGACACAGGAGATAAAAAAAAAACCCACATAGGGAACCAAGGCAACAGGGAACACATGCAGAGACGGGAATAGTGACTGAGCGCAGACTGGTTCAGGGGGACAGGTAATCAGGAACAGGTGGAGGTTGTCTAGGGTGGGCCCTGGAGTGCCATCTGTTGGTGGGGGACAGATGCAATGTAATAATGAGCCATTGTGGCATTTTGATTTGTTTGGATGTAAATCTAAGCCTTTGCACGCTGGTTAACCATGTGACATAGAGTTTTCCTGAACAAACAATTAGGTTTTAAGGTTCACCCATGAGATTAATACCAGATTCATGCAAAATGTAGTATTAAGGGTTAAATATGGGCAGTAAGTGTCATGTCTTATTGTCATACATGTACTACGTGTTTTTTATTAAAAAATACATTTTGCAAATAATTTTGGATTTTCAAAAAGATCACATATATTCAAGATGATTATTATTATTAAGAATAATCATCATCATGTTTTCAAGTTCCCATTTTTCTACATTGGACAAACATGTGCCTGGGGGCGTGAGCGACATTAAACTATAATGATTCCCTTCACATCTGAGAGTTCAGCTGTCGGTTGTTTTTATGTCCCAGGTTTCAAGTGCCAAGAATGGCCCTTAGCCCATTCGCTTCAGGATAACTGCCCACTGTCACTCGTGATCACTTGGCCGTGCAATTTAATACCAGAATACCAGCGATGACTTCCGTTTGGTTCACCCAGCTCTGTGATGCTGAAAACGAACCAGACAGATGTTGCCTCCACACCCCCTTACAAAGGCTCCCCCAGTAAACACGATTATAGAGAAAACGGTCCACGTTCTCCACATAGCACCAGAAGGAATCAGCTTGTTTCCTGCTATAACTTTATGATGTGGGGGTCATCGGGAGGGAGATAAGGTTACACGGTAGTTATGTAGGTATCAGGACTGGCCAAAAATTAGCTTTAAAAAACTTTTATTTATAACTTTCTAGCATTGATTGGATTAGGCTAATTCTTAATTATTCTTAGATGATTATTAGTTTTGTAATGGAGGAATATGAAGGAATGCTTGAGAAAGTTTTATGATGAGAAAAACGGTATTTAATTAACTTAAATTCGTCTGTTTCTTGTACATATCGCTGTACGTGTGTAATCCACTCATCCGATGTCCAGCCACGCCTCCTGATTGGAATCGAGGGCGGGGCCAGGCAGCACAGGGCAGAAGGTAGGGACACTGGTAGAATGAGATGCCAGTCAATCACAAGGCAGATATGGGGAACTAACAACATTTAACTGTCTTTGGACTGCAGGAAGGAAATGTGAGTACTTGGAGGATACCTGTATGACACAGGGGGGACTTAGAAAATTATGGTCTATATAATCCATAATTGGGCAAATACTGTGTATATAATAGGTATTATATTTGAATGATTTACTGGCTGTTTAATAATGAGATGAATGCAGAGAGCAAATGAGTATAGTAAAAATTCTGTTGGCCTTTTGACGGCATTTTCGACAGCAGTTGGTTGCTTGTTAAGGTTATATATTTTCGCAACTGTTGAAACTATTCCACCTTACACACCAATATCTGTTGCCTAGCAGCAGTTGTTAGATGCAATGTTAAAAGCCTACCTTTTACAGAACTCATAATCAATGCATTACAAACAGAAGAAAGTAACTTATACACACATAACTTAATTCAATTCAAAAGTATTGTCCTGTAGTCCAAATCGATTGGTGACGTTCACTCCAATAGCAAAACTGTAACAATTACCCAAACCCTGTTCCCGTCACCGGCAATTCTAGGTGGGTGATTCGTTTCTATACCCACTGTACATTGCATACGTCAAAGGGGCTCCGCCAAAGTATTCCTAAAAGTATCGATCACTACAAAACCCAGCCCATGTCACCTCCATTGATAATAAATCATGCCATGTGGTAATACTCTACATGTCCAACTGAGACTTAGTCAAAAACGCATGATTTTCAGGGTATCAGCTCAGATCCCAGCAGAACTCTAGGTGAGGGCATCAGCTCAGATCCCTGCAGGATTCCAGGGGAGGTTATCACCTCAGATCCCTGCAGGACTCCAGGGGAGGGTATCAGCTCAGATCCCTGCAGCACTCCAGGGGAGGGTATCAGCTCAGATCCCTGCAGCACTCCAGGGGACGGTATAAGCTCAGATCCCTGCAGGATTCCAGGGGACGGTATCAGCTCAGATCCCTGCAGGACTCCAGGGGAGGGTATCAGCTCAAATACCTGTAGGATTCCAGGGGACAGTATCAGCTCAGATCCCTGCAGCACTCCAGGGGAGGGTATCAGCTCAGATCCCTGCAGCACTCCAGGGGAGGGTATCAGCTCAGATCCCTGCAGGATTCCAGGGGACAGTATCAGCTCAGATCCCTGCAGCACTCCAGGGGACAGTATAAGCTCAGATCCCTGCAGGATTCCAGGGGAGGGCATCAGCACAGATCACCATGCCTGCACCAGCCGCACATGCATGCAGATTTTTAGAAGTTGTTTTATTTAACACGTGGTTAACTGCTGACTGCTCTCCACAGATAAAAGAGAGCTGTTAGCTTTCAGAGCTGTAAACATTGACAATAAGGAAAGATTTTTTTTTTTTTAAACGGGCTGTCTTCCTCATGTACACAAGCACATCTCCGCCCCGCAGTAGTGACTGTTTATTGACGTGAAGGAACACGGCACAGGTATTGAAACATGAGGAGGAGTGTGGGGTTATTTCCTGTATCTATGGACGGAAACACTCTGCTCAAACACGTTTACCTCTGGAGCTTAAATATGCTTTTAACCTTTTAGGATACTATATAATGCTGACCTTCAAAAACAGTGTCCAATTCATAAAAGTTATACATAATTTTTTTTTTAGAAAGCTGGAGTTGTTTCAGATGAAACACTCACTATGTGAAATGAAACCTTAGAATTTTTTTTTTGTCTGAGTATTCTTCCTTTTCTCTCAGGTCAGTTTCCTCTAGAATGGCGAAAGTTCGGACCAATACGAGAGTTGTACACTCTTTCTCCGGATTTTTCTGGCCCACTGCTGCAGACTTACACACTTCATTTGTCGCTAATGCTGAATCTGGAGCAAGGCCAGATAAATGACAGTACCCGGGCTTTGGAAGACTAATTCCAGCCCAAGAGGGCTGCTTTCAGAGTACATCTGTCACCGAGTAACCAGTGTCGTGTTAATGAAGGGAAGCCAGTAGAAAGTAACACAAGGGTTTATTATTCAAAGGCAAAAAGGCTCCAAAACATAAAACAGGGGACCACCAGGGATCAAATGGAGCAGGCAGGAGCAGGCAGGAGCAGGTAGGAGTTAAATCTTCATAGTGCACTTGGAGGAAAAAAAAAAAAAATCTATCAATGGGTTGAACTGTTAAATAGTGCACTTCTGGGGACTTAAGTGAACTACATCTGTGCTCACTCACTCCTTATAAATAGTCTTTAGCAGCAGCGAAGTAAATGAAATCAAAGTAACAAGGAAAAGGCGATAACACATGGATGAAATGCAGCTCCGTACTCTTCCTCTTCCTCCCTTTTCCCCTCGAGTCGCACCTTCTTTTAAGATTCAAGAGCACACGAGGGAGTTTGAGTGGCAGCTTCTAGGAGCTGCCGTAGGCACTGCTCACCATGCAGATACACAAGTGAATCTGGCCGAATCGAAATATTCCCTAATGAAGGCTGACGGAAGGCAACTCATTTTCTATGCATTTGAAGATGCGTGTTGCACAGATAAAGCTACTTTTTTTTCTGGAAAATTATTGTATTTGTTAAAGCTTGTCAGCTTTGATGAGAAGATGTAATATAGTGAAGATGTAATCTTCCACACTGCATATGATGTTACACAAAGTGTTTTTGTGGCCAAAACTTCCTCTTGTCAGGTTTCCCATGGGAGTGCGTGTATTTTCTTCTTCTGTTTTTTTTTTAAACTGGTCAGCATCCCCGAGTTCATATCTGCCTAATGCCAAAGATGGCTGTTCAGTGCACGGATTTCTCCGAGAATTTAAATTGTTTTTGTTACTGTGGACCTCTTCACTGTTACCGGGGAAGCAATTTGATTGAGCTGTGGGTTTGATGTCTTCTGCATTTTGTATAAGAGCATGTTGTAGGAGAGAGTTAAGCCGGTGAGTATATCAAATTCCCAATAATACGCCCCTTAATTTTATACAAAAGATGATGCTGGCCTTTGAAACAAACAAAGGTCAGTTGTCCAAGTGTTTTCTCCCTATAGGGTAAATAAAAAAGGCTAACAGGTGAAATCTCATCAGTGATTCCATCTTGATAATAAATGAGTTTTCTAACGTGTTATAAACACAGTAAACAACTCAGGTCTCTATAACTATTAGGGTGGTAGTGTGGCTCTGTGGGTTAGGTGTCTGTGCTCAGAAGGTCACAGGTTCAAGTCCTGCAGCTACCAAGTGTTCATATCACCATTGAACTCTTGAGCGAGGCCCTTAACCTGAGTTGCTCCAGGCATGTCAGATACTGGCTGCCTGTGCCCTGAAAGCATGAGAAGAATTTTCCTAGAGGGGTTAAGAAAGTTCTGATTATTATCATTTCACTTATTTAAATTAAATGCACTTGGCATCATACTTGCATACAAGAGGACAGCCACAGAGCCATGGAGAGATTAAGTGACCGAACAGTTAAACACCTTCTTATTTCCAAGATCGTTTTAATGCTTCATGATGAAGAAAACAGCTACAGAATGAAACTAGCTCAGGAATTATGTGAATGGATAACTGTTTGCAGGCATTAGATGTTGCCCCCATGCCCAGCAAGCAGGTGTAACTGCCTCATCCCATCATTTGCTTCATACATGCATGATTCGCAGAAGAGAGGAACACCTCTTGGCAGTACAGCCTCACACCTCCAAGGCTAAGGGTTCGATTGGCCTCATTCTGTGTGGATCTTGCGTGTTCTCCTGGTGTCTCTAAAGGCCCCTGCCTGCATGGAGTGGTTTCTCCCAGCAGTCTGCTGCCATGTCGTTTAGGTGATGAGATGTCTTTAAACTGGCCATACTATAGTGCACGGTTGTGTAAACACCTTCTGTAGAACTGGTAACCCATCCAGACTTACTCCGACCCTTCATGGAAAATGAAGGGATGTAAATAATATCGGGCACTTTTATAGAGGATGGATGCATGGGGAATATTAATAAATAGTCAGAAATGCCAGTAATAATTGTTTTATTTGTACTGGCATTCCATTTCAGGCTGTCAGTTCATTTTATCTGTATGAGACGTGCAGTGATCTTTCTTTTTTCATATTTCGCCGTGGGGGCTTAATAATGGCAGGAAGCACGATGCTTTTTTGAGGGCTCTACCTTGGTGTTTACGAGGGCCGTCGCAGCATCTTTCAAGGACGCTTCGTGCACTTGATTGTCTCCCTTTTATACTTTGGTGCCGACTCTTCCATGCTTTTTTACCACAGACGTCAGCACAAAAGGTCAACGGACACGAGTCGTTTATTCAAAAAATTATTCTACATCTGCTAAGACACATACGGTGTACGTACCACACGCCAGGGCACCGGGTCTTACATTAGCTGACGCTCACGAAAAGAGCACGCTTTTCAGAACATGGCGTTAGCAGAACCAGGTCCAACGACTGACTTCCTGTATCCCGCAATAAATGTCCTGATGGCACACGTTTAAAACCACCTGCGGTCGCTTAAGACGTGGATTAAAACTGAATAAATGCCATTAAGATAATGCATACTTACATTTATGGAATAGATAAGTATCAAGAAATAATAAAAAAAAACTGGTTTGTTCTTTTTACCAGAACCGATTATCGGACATTAATAAAATTGAACATGCAACCGCATTTGACAGCTATGCAAAGAATTTATAATCTAAAATCTACTGTAATTGACAATTTCATTAAATGAGAATCTGGTAGCGAGAGAGTGGTGGGCTGCTTTCATACTACTTTAAAACCTGAAGATAATGGAGACTTATCAGCGAAGGCCTTGATTTCCTGTTCTACCTTCACGTGCTCTGTAATAAGCGTGATCTCTCCGGCCCCATCAGTAGTGCCGCGATGGCATGTGTGCTGTCGTCTGGGCTGTCACGACGCTCTCGCCGCTCAAGGAGTCCCTGCAGGCGTCGTGCGTTTACTGTGACGTCGCAGTGTACGGAGCGAGAAAAACAAACAAACAAACAAACAAACAAAACAAAACGAGTCTCAAGCAGCTGGATTCAGATGGTGCCGCTTAAAACACAATGACTGGGTAATTGATGTGATAACTGATCATTCAGAATAGCTACCTCTAGCCACTTTGCTACAGTCGGCTAGTCTTTTCCGTTTATTTCTTGTTTATTTTTTCCACATGAGAACCATTCCAGAAATTGGGTTACAAATTTAGTTTTGAGCAATTTGCATACGAACATTTGGGGGAAGGGCTTAAGACTAACACCCCTGTCTATTTGCGGAGTGTAAAGGCTGCTGCGTAAATCCCACTGTCTGGAATAGACAGGAATAAACCTGAATAGGTGGGAATAGACCGGAATAGACAAGAATAAACCTGAATAAGTGGGAATAGACAGGAATAGACAGGAATAAGTGGGAATAGACAGGAATAAGTGGGAATAGACAGGAATAGACAGGAATAAACCTGAATAAGTGGGAATAGACAGGAATAGACAGGAATA
>JAACJT020022852.1:0-29530 GCA_009936485.2 Gymnarchus niloticus | reverse complement strand
ACGTACGTGATCGTTGATACTCCTGCCCGCCAGGAAAAAAACTATTCCAAGGGTTCTGTGGTGGCGGGGCCCCGGGCGGCGGGCGCCGCGCCCGGGGGGGGGGGGGGGGGGGGGGAGAGTAGGAGAATGAAACCCAAACTGGCTATCTACCTAGTTCATGGTTAATAAGCTAGCCAGAAGACAACTACAGATATATTGTAGTACACTGCACTTCAGGGAGACTCTCTCAAAGACTGACATCAATTTGTTTTTCTAATAATCTTACCTGTTGGCTAGATTAAGCTCAGCCATTTTGCATATAAAAAAAATTGAAAAAGTTGAACTGGGTACTCCAAATAGAATGGGTATCATGGGTTGAAGCAGGCAGTGCTGGCTTTGGCAGTGGGGAAGGCATAGGCCCATGGGGCATGGTTGAAGTAGATAAGCAGTGCTGGCATAGGCAGTGAAGCATGCAGTGCTGGCAGAGGCAGTTGGGGATCATGTGTGCTTGGGGCATGGTTGAAGCAAGTTGTGCAGGTATAGGCAGTGAAGCATACAGTACTGGCATAGGCACTTGAGGGGTACATGGGGCGTGGTTGAAGCATGCAGTGCTAGCATAGGCAATGAAGCATACAGTACCGGCACTTGAGGGGTACATGGGATGTGGTTGAAGGATGCAGTGCTAGCATAGGCAGTGAAGCATGCATTGCTGGCATAGGCACTTGAGGGGCAATTAGCACATGGGCTGTGGTTGAAGCAAGCAGTGCTGAATTAGTAATACAGGTCGAAGCATGCAAAGCTGACAGGCGGTTGGGGGTATCGGATCTTATGCTCCCCGAGTACCTAGCCCAATACTACCTGCTTCAAACACCAAATCAAAGCTCTCTGTGTTGTTCAACAGTCAAAACTGCTTTTATTTTCTGCTCTGGTTAAGGGTTTATTCTGTCCCTGTTGGTACTGCGTGCTCAAACCCACCCATAACCACTTGCGGTTATATATTTTTTTTTTTTGGGCTGAAGCATTACTCAGCCCCACAGCAGGAAACAGCCACATTTCTCTATGAATTTGTGTTACTCAAGTTAGGAGGACCTCATAAAACTTCGTAGCTGTTATCTGATCAATTTTAAAAACATTATCTGCAGCGTTTAGTATTCAAATTCTAAATCATGTACTTTCTAAGAGAACTAAAATTGCTTTTAGCCACTATGACACTACATAGGAAACAGGAGCGCGAGGACAGCAATGTAAAATATCACCGAAGAGCTTGTTTCTCCTATGTCATCTTTGCCGTGACTTCGTTAAGGTCACTGAACAATGAGCAATTCAAGAGGAAGGGAATGTTGAAGGCAACATCTACACCTCCTCTTCTCACCTGTATCACATTTCAGTTGACCTGAAAAGAATCCAGTTCAACATAATTTCCAAAGCTGGAGAGGCAAATCATCAGTTTATAATGTCAGTCATGTATTCCCATAATCTTTGAGGATACAAAAGCCTCAAGGAAATAGTGTACCAAGAAGGGCAAACTGTATGCCCACAAGACAACAGCTCATTTAACATCAAGATCGAACATGGGTGTTTCTAGGGATTACCTTTTCTTGTACAAGTGGACATCTAAGAACTGAAGGGATACAAATCAGAATTTTTGCCTCAAACCACACTGAAGAGTAAAAAAAAAAAAATCTAGAAAAAGCAGTTGTTAATGAATAAGTGATCGTGATTTAAAGGTCTCTTGCTCATTAGTGGTTGCCTCACTGCACCATCTGAATTATAGGTTAAACACAGGTACAACTCTATGATGTGAGAACATGGAACACAGCTGCAGAACCAGAAAACGGGGACCAGGGAAGCAAATGGAGGGGAAAAAAAGCCACTTAAGTACACAAAAAACACACAAATAAAATGGTGGCAGTACAAATAACAACTTGGCCCATCTGAGTACTAGTAATTGCTGTACCATTGTTTGAATGGATTTAGTAACCTTTCCAGCTATTAAACTGGGCTAAAATGTAAGCCACACAAGTCATACTGGAGGAAAGCAGCTGATCTCTGATTGAAAACATGCCACATTTAATGTTATACTGGCCTGCAGCTACTCTAAGCTAAACTAGACTGTAGGGAATAGATATGACAGCCATTAGCAGTAGCACTTCACAGGCTAGGGTAGTGGGGTCATAGCCACCCCCCCCAAAAAAATTATGAAGAATATCACTAAGGAGTGAAAGAGGAAACCATAGGTCTGAAACAAGATTCATGTCATTTTGAACAGACTGCATTGCACTCCGTAAAGTACGGACCACGTGGAGGCTCAACGAGTAACAGGGCCATCTCACATTGGTCACCTGCTCTGTACTGCCCCAGTCATTACTTAGTCCAAAAGCCGCTGGACTAAATTGTTTCCTAAAACTGTCCATAGTGTGCGTACCCTGAGATGAAATGGCATCCCATCCAGGGAATCTCCTGTCTCATGCCCTGGGATAGGCTCCACGAAACAGCTGGCAGATGAAGCCCACGAAGCGCTATTCACAATGTGAATGAGGTCACGCACAGAGACGAGGCATATAGGACACATTCCTTCTGTAGATTTAAAAATGTAAACCTGAAAAAGGTAGTCATGCCATAGCCTACCGTCTGGACGGAGCACTTGAAGGTCCTTTGACAGATTATTCAAACCCTGTTCAACTGAACCGACATCAACACTGCTTTCAGTTTACATTTTTTCCAGGGAGGCAGATGTTCAAAAACGGAAGTCTCACCCCACCCACAGGCGGGAGACCTTCCTTCCTGCTGCTCCTCCCCCTCATACAACGCCCAGATACATTTACGCATTTTATTTTGTGTTTTAAAACACACACTTCTGGCCAAAGTAACATACAGTGAGGTGAATTCTTCACAAGACTACAACTGCAACTAGGCTGACCTTCCAAAGAGGGACCAGTGCAAGACGGCATTCAAGTACGGCCGCTACGAACAGTCAGAAGCAGCAGCTAGTAATATCAAATCAGCATGAGAAGTAGGTCCCTACCAGATAAGTGTGAAAGACATGGGCATCCGGTGTAGCGTTAAAGACAGGGCGGGTCAGTGGTAGAATGAGCTAATTCTGGTGTTGATGGAAAAGCTTTTTAAGCATCAGCATATACAAAATTCAAGGTGTGAGGCTGCTCTGCACTTGCAGGAATCATCAAAACACACTACCCTGCATCACACGGCTATACTACTAAATAGGCAGTACTGAATTATACAGGCAAAAGAGCATGGCGGGGGGGTTACACTGGCACGATACACTTTTGTATTAGGCCAAGGATGCAAAAATTACCAGATCAACGTTGTAGCCAGCAATACATTTTAAATCCAAAAAGTTACACAAGACCTATCCAGCGACAATTCTACCAAAATTACATTCAATAACTGAAATATAAACATATGTATTTAAAAAGGTTCTTTCGTACACACAGACCAGATTACAGCAGTTGCAACACAAGCCTATAAACCAGCAAAAAAAAAAAGCACTTCTAGTGTCAATTGACATGATCAAATAAATCAGCACGCACTGTGAAAAGCAGCTATGTAAGAATGGCTTTATCCTTAAACTGTGGTTAAGCCGTGGTTAGCGAGGGAAGTGCATCATAAATGGATCTCTCTTATATGCACATCTGACTTCTACATTGCTCCACGCATTAAGCAGCAACCTATGAGGTTAACAGGCGACTCACAGTGGGGCCATAGAGTCACACCTTTTGTCGAGACCAAGAACGACTCTCACCTTCCGGAAACTGATCTTGTTCCCTGTTTTAATATTAGACACAAATTAAAAGCTCCGCAACTCACTTAGCGACTGTTGGTATGGAGGAAATGTGGTGTGGCTCATGGAAAAAACCCTCATCTGCTAAGAATTTAGTTTAAAACAGGCAAGAACAGCCCTGTCTGCCAAAAATCAAACACTTAAATGATACTGCTGCAGTCAGAGGCAATTAAAAAGCAAAGACACAAAAGAAACAAAAAAGGAGTAGGGGGAGCACTTCTTTTGAAACCGTGTCTTTACGGAGGAAAAATCATCTCCTCATTGGACTTCCAGTTCAGCTTCTTTCTAGGCCGTGGCAAATTGGACGTTCGAGGCATGAACCATCTTGAGCTCATTTCCTGCACCCCCAGGCACAAAGATGTCCAGCTTGAATCGTGTGGGTGGGGGTGGGTAAGGGAAGGAGAAGGGCCTGTTGCTCAACACATAGGGAGCCGACTGCGGCCTTCGGAGAGGTCGGCACAAATTCACAAGACGCAATAAGAATTCCGAAGGTTCGCCCTGCTTGCGCGGAGCCTCTTCATTTCGTTTTCCACAACTCGACGAAAACCTTGTTGGGCCATTTGTCACATGCCTTAAATTAAGATCGTGAATGAATAGCCTATTATGGACGGTTACAACACTCAGCCAGGTGCTGGCTGATCCTGCTACTGAGCGTCGCAATGGTTAAAAAAAAAAGCTTACATTTCAACTTGAGACATGGAGGTGTTGCAGTAAAATGCAGTAGGCCTATATATATAAAAAAAAAAAAAAAAAAAAAAAAAATAGCAAAAAAAACCTAACAGCATCCCGCCAACCTACGCTGAAACGTGACGAATATTCAAAGTAAGCTAGCTAACAGTATAATACTGCTACCCATGAGCAGCAGTTCCTTACAATATAGCCACTGCAAAATAAGAAAAATTAAAGAGGCATAAAAATTAGATTTGAAAGACAGGAGGAAAAAAAAACGTTTAACACTATACATTACAGTAGATCATGCAGATACTTGAGTTAATTTTGGTACTTGAAATGATTTTCATTCTTTTATCTCCTTCTTCCTTTTACACCAAAGGAACTAAACATATTTATCGTTTAAACTGCAGCTTTGTCGCCCAAGTATACAGGCTAATCACCTTCATGGATGAATACACACAAACCTGTGGCATTTCCTAGCTTAGCATTCCAAGCAGTATTTAAGCAAGACAATTACCCTTGCCTTAGCATAAACACACTGAAGAAGACTGGGGAAAAAGGGCTGGTCTCTTTCGTGCCTGATAGGAAATGAGGGTTTTCTAAAGGGATGACCGCACAGCTGCCCGCTAGACTCGACGTTACAGTGTACATCAGGAGGCTGGTTTTGATTACATTATATTATGAATAGAGAAACGAACCTCTACAGAATTTGGAAATTGGGTGTCAGGTTTAATTCAAAACCAGAGAATTAAAAAGTTCAGAAACTACATTTTAGTCTAGTTTTCCCCATATGGATTATATATGCAAAAAGGTTAGTGGGATGAAAATACTGCTCCTTCAGCCAAAATGCAAATAAGCTAACTATGATTACTTTGCTGCCCAAACAGCCAATTGCGTGCTAAATTTAAAAAAAAAAAACAAACAAAAAAACCCACAAACACTCAAATACAATTTTGTATTTTCAGTCCAAAGATCAAGCTTGAAGCTAAGTTGCTCTAATCTGGTGGGAACCAAAGAGCCTTGCTCCAGTTCAGCGAGCCTTTATCAGGAAGAAGGAGACTAGTAGCTGTTTTTGGTATAAAGTAGTCACTGCATCCCCACGAAGTATGAGTCATGTTGTCTCTGAAGGAGTACTGCTACATATATGGCAACAGGAGGCAAAGTTCTCAGTAGGTCCGTTCGTAGTTCCTATTTCGTGTGTCAAAGAGGGGGTCCAGATGAAACGTGTCCTTCCTCCCTCTCATGTTTACCAAACAGATAACATTTTGTTGCGTGGAAATGATCTGTTCACGTTTGCAGCACTATCAACATTTGTTAAAATTCTGATCGCTCGAGTGGCACTTCAAACAAAAGCATATGCATTCATCATATGGTTCACCCCGCAAGTCTAAATTTAATGTCCACAGCAACAGAAAAAGTTAACACGCCCTTTATGAGTTTGAAACATTATTGTCGCAGAGTAAGAAAAATAAACCACACTTAAGTCCCCATAGCAACCTTTTGTATAGCCAACAAATCCTCTTCCACCTTCACCTTAAGCACGTATGACAGATGGAAAACGCAACTTTAGCTAGCGATAGTCGCCATTTTCCCACATCCCCAACTGCACCGGTGATGACCTTGATTTTCAACATGGGCCGTTGTTTCTAAAGGAAGTAAACAGCCTAAAAAAAACAAGTCACACAGTACCAGATCAAGTTCTCTTAGGTTGGAAAAAAATAAAAAGCATATTTTACCAATGTATGTTAGTTCTGGTAGACAGTTGAATAATTTCTATTTATAAAAGCAATAGAAAGATTATATTGTGAATATTATAAGTGGCATTTCCCAGGCACTGTCTGGTCAACAGCCCTTTACACATCTCATAAAGCCCATAAACCAGGTGTGGTGCCCTTTGCTTTCCAGTACATTAATTGGAACATGCCAAGTTATGCGTGTTACATGAGTTTATCTACCTAAATTATCAATTAAGCAAAAGGATGCTGGGAGAGAAAACGAACCATGACCTTCAACCATGGCTGCATGCCAAGTTTTTAAATGATAAGAATTAACTCATAGCAAACGTACTGTATTAAAGAGATGATTTGAAGTCAATTCATAAGAAGTCATTTCACAGGCAGCGGTAGGCGATTTCTAAGCGAGTGCTGCAGAACTTCCCAACTTCCATCCCAAGACTGACACCAGTCGCCAGAGTTATAGGACTTCACTGTGAAGATGGGCTAAAAGTCTCACAGCGCTGCTATACAATAATACAAGCATCAAGTACAATAACTAACCATGTCACCGGGCATTAAGGCTGCACAGGCTCAATCGTTCTCCAAGATGAAGACACTGTGTGCGTTCTCCTTAAAAATGGTTGCCAGCCAAAAAGGCATACAGGCATACTTTCTGCAAGTCAAACAAGCCAGTCAGTTTATGTCAGCGATAAATCATCTGTTTATCCATCACCAACAAGTGCCTTTTAAGGCTGCCAGACATGGAAAACACATAACCACACAGTAAGACTGCCAATGGTCCAGCACCTCTGGAATTATCTTATAGAGTATTTGGGCAGAATTCCATCCAATCAGCAGTGCCCTTGCAAAAAGCATATCAATATCGCCGGCTCACTGATTAAGTAAGCTGATATAAATGCAATTTAATCTTTGAAAGTGATCCAGAAATCATAGTAGCTGTACTTTAGTATTTATAAATAATTAAACATGGAACATATAAAATGAAACCAAAACTCAAAGTCCTGGTAGAGATTCTGCTTCAGAAAATAAAGAACTTTAGAACCATTTCATAAAGATACACATATAATTCTTCCCACTTTATAAAGGTAGAATCACAGCACAAACTGATACCATCCATGAGCTGTCAAACGATTTCATGGGTGAACAAAAAAAGAAGTAAATAACAGAAATCACAACAGACAAACAGCTCAAGTGAGAGATAAACAAGCACAACACAAAATTTACCAATAGCAAACATGGAAAATCCTGCACTAGCAAAACTTAAAAAATGTACACAAAGCTACCAATGTTCATTTCCACGCAGATCACACACAGGTAACAATCTTATACAATGCTGAGTTTTGTAAAACACGTAGTTTAGCTGAATAGTAAAAGAAATAAAATGAAAAAACAACGCAGCCACCTTATTCAGGTCAAGGTCGTCAAAGTAAAACAATAAAATCAAGTACAAGTGATTTCCTCTTGCCTTTAGGAATGTTTCACCGTCAACACCCTCAGTACTTCTAATACGAAAGAGGTGTTTGGAATACTCACACCCACCATGGGTTTTGAAGCCTCATTTAGCACCAGGAGTGATTGGTTAGTTCAGGATACTCCCACCCACCACAAGTTTTGAAGCCTCATTTATCCCATCCCTAATTCTAGGTAGTACGTGACTCATGACACATCCTGGGGGAAGGAAAAAAGAAAAAAACAACACAACAGCACAACATGATATCCCCCCCGACTGATTTTATGAATACAGTTCAGAGGAAACCATACAAGAAAGATACATCAAACAGATGAAGAGGAGGAGTCCCAAGCCTGACGAGACCAGGCCAGGCTGAGCAACAGGGAGGAGTGGCTAGATCCTACTGTACATTATTCCTCTGAGCACTTCGGTCCATCAAACACACAACAATCCCAGACATCGATTTACACCACTAAAAGCAGCTGGGAAACAGTTCAATTACTATTCATGTGCGTCCAATATATTAAACTGCCCGAAAAAGGCAAACACTTGTATATACCAAAACAATAATGGTATTTTAAACCATTTGCTCTTGCAAACAAACATAAAACAACAACAACCTTTATCTCTAATTACACTGTTGTTAGGCTATTTAATAAACTTCAAAAATTGTTCATAAAGTTGAAAATATGTCAAACAAGAGGAAAAAACTGCTCCTGGAAAAATACAATAAAACTCAAAACAGGCATTTGTTGACCAAAGAACAAACTATACATTTTAAATAAATGTTGCCTTGTTTGCTTTAAAACAACGTTGGCTGGATCTCAATTGTCTTATTCGTCTCATCCACTCATTTTCTCCCCTTGTCTCCTTGTCCACTGGTGAAAAGTTCATGGAGGAATCAAGGAGGAGGGGAAATGAGGGAGGAAACTAGGAAAGGAAAAATAAATGGCCAAATTGGGACATCCCACAGATTCACTTGCGCATCCTTCGTCATGTCCCCACCCAAGGAGACATCTGAAGGAACGTTTGGCTTCCTACACTCGTCTCTTGCGGTATTAGGACACCCATCGACATCCGGAATGTGGAAGCATTCCCAGTGCCGGAGGATAGGAAGAGTGGAGGAGATGAATTAAGACATGGAGAGATCCAACCATGCACTGCCTGCTTGCACCCACCCCTGAAGAGGCATATCGATCGAGCAGTCGGCTTAAACTATTTTCAGAGGAATCAGCGATCCGTGTTAGCCTAGTTCATGATGCTAACAGTAGGCCAACAGGTTTTTCCCTACAAGCACAAGTCGAAGCGCGCGCACGCGCACGCACGCACACGCGCACGCGCGCACACGCGCACGCACGCACACGCGCACGCACGCACACACAATGCTGCTCAGACCAATATAGCTGAAGCAGAAACGAATGAACAACAGTCACGCTTAGTTCACAATATATACACACTGCATATGAAAGCATTACAATTTAAATCATCATTTGCATTAAGTCTCCTGTACTATACTTTTGCGCTAGCTTAAGAATGCAATGACCACAAGACTAAATGACAGAAATTTGCTGTCAAGGTGTACAGCTGGTTTGACAAATCTCCAAAGTCAACAGGCCATTTCTCCGTAACACACAATCTCACATTAGCCCAATAAAAACATTCCTGGAGTCAATTTTTCCCCCGACCTTGACTCCAACAGACCTTTTCTATATTAGTATGACATTTGTTCCATGGACAAATGCAGATTTCCTTGCTTTTCTGGGCACAGGGTCCAAGGATGCCATTATATTTGCAGACAGACTGACAAATGAAAAGCGAGAGGATACGCGACAATACAGGAAATAGCTCCGCAAGGTGGCCAAGAGGGACAATCACAAGAGACAAAGATCACAACGCACAAGGCAAGACTCATATTCCATCTCAGCTGGACTGAGATCATATATCCAGCCTCTTCAAAGAAGAATGTCACTGACAGAAATAAGTTAAATAAAATTCTGCCATCCCAAAAGCTCCTCGTCCTGGGCCTGAAGCATCCGAGCATAGAAAGCAGAAAAAAAAAAATAAAAAATTCTAAACCTGGTTCTAGCTTGGGGTAAAAGTGCCAAAAGTGAAGTTGACGAAATCAGCTTGGGAATCATTTTGAAAGCCCACCCCACCCCCCGGAGAGGTCCTGTGTCCCTGGCTAAAGCTGAACGGTGACTTTCACTGTTTCTTCTTTCACTTTCTCCTCTATGATGTGAACGGGCTGGAAAAACCACAATGTAGAAGCCATCTGTTCCGACCAACCTAGCCTCTTGGGATGCATTAAACCATTCATGCAGTTTTAATTGTGTTTATATACTACAACTCATCATAACAATAGGGCCAAAATACAGTAACTTAAAATGATTTGTGAGATAGTTTTCCTCACTTCTATGACACCTTAATCTTACATACAGTGCATGCATGCTTGCCTAAATTTGTATCCTTTAAAGCCAAGTAAAATATTAAAACTATCCAAAATTCAACAAAAAAAAAAAAAAAAAGTTGTCGGATAGATGGTATCAGCACTCATTTGTACCATTATTGAGACAGCTTTGCATGCCAGGTACTAAGAATCTCCGTCAAACAGTAGCTTACGCTTCATGCAATAAACTGGTGCTGGCTTGGCATAACGAAAACACAAAATACCGCCATGAGAAGATGAAGGGGGAAAAAATGGTTCGTTCAATCCACGTCTCTGTTTGTTTCAGTAGATTTCCTAGGAAATTCAAAAAACATTTTTTAGAAAATCTTTCATACGAAAGTTTATTCCATTCTTTTTCCCCCCCCCAAGCAAAACCAACAACAGGTGAGAGAATATGGGGAAATGAAAGACAGCATAGTGACAGAAAAAGATAGCTGATAGGCAATTGGGAATTTTCCAGACAAATAAACCTTAGAACAGTTCATGTATGGAGGGTAAGTAGTGTGGGGTTTCTCAGGGGATGACAAAAGAGCCTCGCCTAGAAGACCTCAGGAAATACACTTACACAATAATCCTTGGACTGTCACAGCTCCCGAGCATTATATCGGTTAGATTAACACCTGCCCCGCTCCCAGCTTCCCTCGACTAACTGTCTGAGTGATGTAGTGGCACAAACAAAAAAGCAGAATACAGCAGCAACTATGCGAACTGTAAACTGACCAAATGCAACAACAATCTCCTGTGTACACTTTCCTCTAAACCAACAAGGGCAGCAAGGTCTCCACATACAAAAAAACGAAACAGCAATCGCATGTTTGACAAATGCGGGAAAGACAGTAATTCAAGGCTGTGAAATAAAGAAAGGGGGAAAAAAAAAAACTTATTGAAATGTGAGGAACTGAGAAGTCTAAAAATAGCAAACCAATCTTAGAAATACTCATTGGTCATCAAAGAGATGCAGAAGTGAAACAAATGAGTCCTCAGGACAGACGCACAAACAAACATGGGCTGAATCTCATTTTTATACCTACACAAACATATACAAGTTATTTAGAATCAAAACTAAGGCAAGTCTTGTCAATAGGTAGATTTTTGTCAAGATTTTCCTTCATGGATAGATTTTAAGTACTTTCTCAGACTTTCAACCAAAAAACCAGCATGTCCTCCGTGTCTGTAATCACAAATGTATTTGACAGAGATGGACAGTAGGTGACCAACTTCTTCCTATTCACTTCTCAAAAAGTCCTGCACTTAATTAAAATTGACCATGTGTAAGACTGACTGTGTTTTTCTCACAAAAAAAAACAAAACAAACCACAACATAAAGTGGTCTGAATAGTAGACTTGACACCACAGACATCGTGATCAAACTGAACGTAATCATGGATGGGATTATAAAACTATATAGTGATCTTCACCCTTTCGTACAAGCACACGTTTACTCTCGAGATGCGAGGACAGCATTTTGTTAATATGCAAGTTAGCACAAGCTCCGAGTGTGTGATTTCAAAGCCAAGCTGACACAGGCACTGGGTTGGACTAAAGATGACTTTGTACCACAGTCTGCCGCGGTGCCGAGACATAAAGGCGGGTAACTGGCACCAACCCACCGCCGCTCCCAATGACTCGTCTCAGAATGACAGGCTTCGCGGAGCAAGCGGATGGATGGGAGTGAGCCGAAGACAGAGGGGTTTCTCTTTTCCGACTCCATCAACGGCTGAATACACACAGCCACATTTATCGGTCGTTAGAGTCTCGCGGGCCTTGTGTCACCATCCTGCCTTCACTGGCCTGACTGTCGTCGGAGATCAGACACACAGCAGAGTGGTATTATAGCACTGACTCACAAGGCAAACAACTGCTGTTTATATGAGAGCCCAGAAAAACCCTAATTAAATCTGACAGTTAATTTTAAAAACGTCATTCACACCACTCTGTGCAAAATCAATACGGAAAATTTAGCTATAGTCCAAAAAAAAAAAAAAATACATTTTGACAAGATGTGTACAGGCACCATTCGCCAAATCTATAGAGCACCCATCCTCGTTTCGTTATGTCATAAACCAGACAGGTTTATGACAAATCGCCTGCGGTGACATATTTAGAAAAGGCACCTACTGAGTGTGACACATAACTGAATATCATGATAACACAACTGGCATTGTCTGAGCATCACAGGAGTAAAAGGTACAATTTGTAAGATTACACATTTTAACAGTGGAATTCAAGCTGACTTCTGGTAGCCACAGGAAGTAATCCTCCAAGTCCCAAAGTTAGTAGTCTCACCAAGGTTACCAGTGGAAACTGGCTTGTCAAACTCACTGTATTTGCACAACGGCAACAGAAGAGATCCTTGATCCTTTAATTTAGACCTGACTTTAGCGCTCAACCAATATGTGGGTGTGTGGACATACATGGGTGAGTTTGAAATCCTTTCATTCTCAAAGCCAGCATGAAGATAAAGTGTCAGGTGTACCACATGCATCATGGGGGAGAAAGGAAAAAATAAATAATTGAAGCGTTCACAAAACTGAACAGAAAAAAAAAAAAAAAAAAAAAAAAAAAAAAAAAACAGAAAAATGTTTACATTCCCCGTGGGAATCTTCCTAGTTCCTAAAACTCCCCCCTTCAAAGTGGCTTTGTGCAGTTCTGGCATCAATCTTCCACAGGGTTGGAAATGGCAGTTGGCTGCTGTAAAGACCCGGCAGCACGTTGCGGGACTGCCTTCTGCTAGCTGAAAACAATCTACGTACACAATACCACTTTGCCCAAAACGTTTACATATGTGTCCTACATACATGTATGTGCAACACACATGTATGTCCCTGGCACATCCCTTGTGATGGAAGGGTCCCCTCAATACTGGTGGTCACAGGTTTACGCCACCTTAAGAAGTTACTGAAAGTGGTAAAGATACAGGAGCAGCACTTTCCACTTTAGCACTGCAGTGAACTGGCATGGCAGAGTAAATTTCCACCAAGATGAGGTAATCATCCCATCCAACTCCTTAAGTTTGGATAAAGAGGATATTTCAGAATTAGTACGCAGTTCTCATTCAGTTAATGCTGACAGCCACTAACTGCCATACCACGTTACTTATTTTCAGGCAATCGGTCTAATGCTTTTTACCAATATAAGTCCACACCTGCTTTTCCCCAGCTAGGGACTGGAATGGAATCTCAGCATTAGGTCGAAACATTGTATTTGAGAAGCCGCAGACAGCTACATCATACGGCGTAGACGCCAGCCCAGTAATGAAGAAGGCAGGTTGGGAATTAACAGGTGGTGAGGACAGGGCCAACAGCCTTGAATGGCCCAGAGTGAGTCTACAAATGAATGGAGAAACATTAGTGGAGAAAAGGTTCGAGTAAAGGCTGGGTGCTCGCAGGGCAGCACAACCCAATCAAATTTCTAAATCAAGAAGGGACAAACTAAAAGCATTCCTCAAAATAACACATGCAGCTAGAAATTAACTGCATTTCAGGGCTATTTTAAACCGTGCAGGCATTAGGGAGCATCAGCAGAGGTCAAATCAAGAGCAAACTTACAGCTATTATTATTATTATTATTATTATTATTATTATTATTAATAAAAAAAAACAAAAAAAAAAACTAAACTATCCATAGCCTACAGTTCCATTTTAGTTTGAGCTGAATTACCCCACTGCCGTCACATTTTTATCTCCTTGAAGAACAAGAGTAACAATCAGAAAGGAATTTCACAGGTGGAGGCACACATCACACAGCAGCAGCACAGTGTTGCCAGTCCTGCAGGTCATCTCTACGTCAGACAGTCCGATCTATCAACTGACAAGCCTACAGAGGGCAGTCAGCGATCTGATACGTGAGCAAGTTTTCGCCACGTCTTCCGCCTAGAGGACAACCGCCGTTTCAGTAAGTCCTGTGACATGCACGGCATCTACCATCCAGCCAGAGCCTCCAAAAGCTTTCCGCGCAGAGAACCATCTAGCTACTCCAGAGTCAGGGAGTCCGCATTTGCTAGATGTTTAACGGCCCGCAGACCAGGATGACTTGGTGTGTTCAGATTAGGCAGCTATTTTTGGCTCAGCTGCAGGGGCCCCCAGCCTGGCCGTCTCCGGTTCTGTGCCAGTGGCGCCAACGGCAGCTAGTCTGGGTCACACTCACGTGGGCTCCGGGAGCTCAAGACGTGAGCCTCCACTCACTTGTCTACATCCTCAACGTCACATCAGCTGACGCACACATGGGATCTCCCATGACAGTCGTCTAAGCACGAAAATTACAACTCAGCAGATCCAGAAAAATATCGTCCCACAGCCAAGATCGCTGACATGGAAAGTAGACGCCTCCCCTGCTGACAACAAAGTTGTCCACAGTGATGCCAATGACATAACATCCCATCTGAGGTATTACAGGCATTTCGGAAAACGCAAGGAAAATTCCAGAATCCAACTGTGTTTGTACTGATGCTAAACAGAGAAGTCGTAACATGGCAGGCTACAGTCACAGAATGCCTCCACAGGGTAGTCAACCAGCCATTGTTAACAGCTGGGGTTGTTTTTGGGAACGGCCCGGCTTTTTATGAGAGGGATGGGCTCCATCCTAGAAGAACTGGAGGGGATTATTAGTGTTATTACATTACAAGGCAGACACATTGTCTTCCTGACTCCTCAAAGCTGCACCCAGACCAGCCCTGTGACCTGCAAGCTGAGTAACAGCCTGCTGTTCATTCATTTCAAGCACTGACCTGGGATCTGTGTCGCTATGAAATCCATAATTAGATAGCATCTAAAACAACTAAAAAAATGGAATCTATAGAAAACTTTAAGGTCTTCAGAAAAACATGAAGTTGCACTAGGGTCCTTTGACAATGATCTGACTTCCCAACACACCATTAAAATCACATTAGCAACCATCTCATGAAGTTGTTTACAAAAAGCTCACAACAAACTGTCTATTCCTCAGGGAATAAAGTTGTTCTGGTTATGACTGGAGCCCCAAATCAGACCTCTTCCTCACAAAAACATATTTTAGCGAGGAAAGTCACACAGAATGGCTACCCCCCCACACACCCCTCCCATCTCTTATTTTCCAGAAATCTGTACTGAGGGTGGCAGAGACTTAATATCCCATCTTTCACAAATATTTAGACAAGCCAAAAATGTCAATAAAGGCTTTACATCTCAACAACCTGAACTAGCAACGTACACGTGGATAACCGGCAGTTTACAGACTCCCAGCTGTAAGACTGGTGACCTTCCTTCTGACATGTATTTGCACTGGGAGAGCAGTGACACTTGGTAATTTTAATACGAACAGCTGCATTAAAACTGATATACCTGGCGCATTCCTTCCATCTGCAGGACTCTGCCAATACATGACTTTCCCAAGATGTTCAAATAATATTACAAAACCTGCTACCTGCCCACCACTGACCTACCAGCATGCAGTGCTTACCAAAGCCATCCGAAGTCTTTCTACATGGCTGTGGTCAGGACTCTGCTCATGCTTCACTGTGGACCAGCAGCAAATCTTTTAACGTGGCCCCCCCCCCCCCCCAAAAAAAAAAAAATTACACAAAACCAGCACAACAAACCTCCTCAGTTTTAAAGGAAACGCCCCACTATACACATCCCTAGATCTGCCTTAGCCAACACACAGACCTAATATCTTTGAGTGAAATTCTTCATTATTACATCCAACTCTATTTGCAGTAATGCGAGTCTAGCAGGGTCCAGTCCCAGAACCATACTTTTTCCAGATCACATTTTCTCTCATGTGCCAAGGGCACACAACCATCTTTCACTGAAACATAGAAAAAATCTGTTTTTTAAACCTTCTTACAGTATACCCTGAAATTACATTTCTAAAGGTAACAACATATAAGAAACACTAAGTTCTTAAATCTGAGGGCTTAAATTTTATTTCCAGCTGAAAAATTTTTTATATAGGTCCACCCTTTAAAAACCCAGGTTTACTCCTTAAACAAAGCACACTTCTGAAAGCTCAAATTTTGCCATACCAGGGTCAATTTAAAGAGACCGAAAAATGAATGCACCAGTCAGACTTACTAGGGATACATTTACCACGATGATATAGTTTTGGAAGCAGAAAATGTTAACAAAATTTTAAAAACCTCCCTTAATTCGGGACAAGCATCTTGACATCCATCCTGAACTGGACCCTGACCATTCCCTGCCTTACGTCCCATGGCTGACCAATGTCCATTCTCAACATAAATGATTGCAGATCTTCTTATAGTTCTCAGATTTAACAAATATTGTTGCCCATAAAGCCTTCATGTTAAGGACTACTAGTTAATCTTAACAGAATGCTAGCAGAGGTAAGCAATCACCCACTGGCCTCAGTATTTAAATCTAGGCTAAAGACCTATTTTAATGTACCTTCCCTTAACCTATTTTCATACAGTTTACCTTAACACTGCAATCACACCAGCTTACAGTTCATGGATAGCTACTGTGGATAAAAAAATAATAATAATAATAATAGTTATTGACACATAGATCACAGATTCTATACGTGGAACCAGACAAAGAAGATGTAATGGGCTGGTCCGCCTCCACAAGGGCTTTAGCTCATCACTGAGACAGAGAGGAGTGTGCTGCATGCGATTCCTTTAATCGCTTAAGTAGAGTTAAAGACTCTGGCACCTCTCACAAAACACAATGACGACACTGTCGTACCTCAGTGCTGGTTCGGACCCATGTTTTTCGCCTATTCTTATCCCCATTGCAGGGTGGGTCTACACCCAGACAAAAAATAAGATCTGGCCCAAAGTGCAACATCACGAGGTAGTGTGACACTAGACTGACCTGCTGACCATCGCGAGCTGTGCAGACAGAGAGAGGAACAGAACAACCACAGTGCTTCCAACTTTACATAACATGGATGCACCAGTTTCCGACTTCAAAAAAGTCAGCATGTCCTGGGGCACAACCTTGGATGGTTTTTGTTTATTCCTATAAGCTGCAGGTTATAAATGTTTTCAGTTCTTCTCCTATACTGCAATCGCTGGCCATCACAGTTAACTGTATAACAAACTTGCATGTACAACACTCCTAATAATGTTAAATCCTTAACCACCTCGGGACAAAGAAAGCTACATTAAAATTAAATGAACAGACACAGAGCCGCTCGCTAGCACATTCAGGTGGACAACATAAGGTGTTGTTTGTGGTAAACATGGCAGGTTGCGACTGTATGATACGTTCTTTTCCTGTTTTCATCCTCCCTACACCTCACAACCGCCCTCTTAAGTGACTGGAAAACGGATGGAACCTCCATAAATATTGCCCTTGGGTACACAGCCTTTCCGGTGGCTCCATTCCGCTACTGATGCTGCTGTGTGCTTTAGTTTCAAACGGACAAGAAGTCTTTCCTCCATCCAGGCAAAACAGGAAGAGTCTGATAACCCTATTATAGATTGATCACACCATATCAGCCAACTGCAAGAAACATGACGGGTCGGAAAAATGTTCAAAGAGTGCGTTTTTAGCACGGCCTGTTTCATGATGTTCATGGAACTATTATTAAAAACCTATATTTGATAAAGGTATCAGAGGCCAGCTTAGCAGCAAAACCACCACTTTAGCCTCAAAAGGGAGTAAACAGCTTCAGGGCACTAAACAAGACCACACGCCGGACATGACCCCAATCACAGAGCACCAATCTAGAAAGAGCCAACATCGAGAAACAAACAGCGACACATCCAATGACATGAGAGAGATAGCATCAGATTTACCCTGCAATTCCTAGTCTATATTAATCTGGGTTTTGTGGTTGTTGATAAGGAAAATACAGTTTATAAATAGTTATTGAGACAATATTTCTGATTCACATAAATGACGAGCTCAGCGTGACACTGTTGCATAAGCAGTTATGGAGGACGGAAAGTCATGGAAACGCCAGCTAAAAGTGGTTTCATAAATGCTCATTCATTACACTCCGCTAAGGTGTTTTCCACAGGTGTTACCCCTCAAAGTGGATTAGAGATGAAGATCTTTACTTACTTTCCAATACAACTTACCAAACAGGTCAATTTTCTTGCGCTTATTACTGGTAGGTTCATAAAATTTCCTATATAAAATCTGCAAATAGCAAAAGGCTTTAGCTCACCCACAACATAAATAATCAGCACCTTTATGCCAGATTACAAATCAATTATAGTACATGAAGGCACTAAAACAATAATACTGTGGAGCTTCTCCTAACTTACAAAAACTATTTGTTTTTTTGACAATCTATATACGTGCAAATATAAGCAAGAGCCATTAGAGATAATATCACACCACCCAACAGGTTTACAAAGTCATATATCATTTATCTAGTTACAAAGTTTCCGACTGACTTGGCCCTGATTTTCTATAGAAAATACCGAATCATGCATTTGTTCGCCCCACATTCTCACTTTGCATTTAAATAACATCCTCTGGTTACAGAATATAAATTTCAGTTGACGTGTGGCTTAGAGCCTCTCTATTATTGGCGATTAAGGAGCTGCCCATTGTGACGTAGTGCGGGTGAGTCCTCGCGACCGAGCCGTTATATCGGTTTGTAACGTTTATCCAACTTCTCACCCTATAGTTTGAAACGCCGCTCTTACTTCTTAGTCAAGAAATCGGTCTAGAAACCCTATATACCCCTTGACCTTTTATACAGCCCCCAGATCCGCCGAAAACTGACAGCTACGTGTTGCCAGTATAAGGACTAACTTTTTTTGTAATGAGTCAGTTGCTCCCCCGCCACTTGAGTATAAAAAACGTATTCGTATTTCTAGATGAGAGTATTTTAAGATATGCAGCTACTAACCCAAGTACACGAGAACGAGGAGTATTTCAAATGGGAATAATAAATAGGGAAACTGCTCTAAATAGGACACTGCTGAGGCACTGGCTGTCATGGAGGGTTATCTCCAAGCAGTAGTAGGGCTTCAAGGCCTTCTAGAAACCCTCCTTTATACAATCCAGCTGCTTAGCCAGACCCTGGCCGACGACAGGGCAGCAGCTTTCACTAAGTGCTGCAATCCAGCCACAATAACAACGCTCTTTTAAAATGGTACCCGATCGCAAGGAGCTAGGAGAAAGCCAGCTGATTTACCACCAAGCTAAATGGGGCTAACTGGTATCCTTTTTTTGTGCATGTCACCTTTCTACGAAGAACAACAAAGGGTCGTTCATTTTACATCCTTACACATGGAAATAACCAAGCACATGCTATAATTCATTTGCCACTTGTTTGCTAAGCAGTAGTTATAGGTTATACTAAACCACCCAGAGGCGCCGTGACACTGGGGTGTAGCCAAAACACTGTAGTGAAATGGGACAGATGACAAGCTTCCAGTCTACGTACAGTCAAAATTCACAAGTATATAAATCACAACGTCACTTCTGACCACACCGGGAAGAAGGATCAACAAACGAGCATCATTAGCAACGACCACCCCCTCGCCGCCGCCCCCCACGACCACTACCAGAGACAAGTTGAAATTGTGTATTGAAAAGTATCCCGAACGCTATTTCACTTTTAGGGCACGATTTCTCAGTGGATGCCGTGTAGATCGCCGACGCAGTGAGGCCATCACTTAGGGGAATGGGACGAAGATCATTATTAAGGCAGAATGGGAGAATCAAGCCGACGTTCGGAAAAGGAAGAAATACGGCAGCCAGAAATAACGAGCTACTCACCGTAAATGCTCGGCGCAAAAATCTGCAAACATGTCACAACTAGATAAAAAAGCTGCAATCCAACAACATATTTCTCCTTTAAATTCAGAGTACTCCCTTTAACACTAAGCCGGACTCTTTCGACTTCTGCAGATTTCTTTTTTTTTTTTTTTTTTTTAAACCGGGCTGACTGTTAAGGTTATTTCACCTCGCATGATAAAATTCTCCTGCCCAAGTGGGCGGATTTGTTAAGCCTAGCCAGACCCGAAAGGGCCGAACTGCTAGCCGCGGTGTGCTCCGTTCCTATTGGTCGCCACATCTCGGGCCACGTCTTTTATTGGTCTTTTAAATCCCATAACGCGCGGTTTTGACACACCGTATTCCTGAGATGACACGTAATGCTCGTCTTTCAAAATATCCGTGTCAGATGAACCGTTTTGTGGGATGTCCTGTCCCTAAACAACAAAACAACTGTATCAAGCAAATAAAAAAAATCAAGTTAGCTAAGGATTTTCTCTGAATAGACGAGTGTCAGAGCTGATTTGGTTCTTAGTTCTGTAATTAAAAGTTGTCATCTGAATTCATACTGGTAATATTCGCGTACCGCCGCAACCGTTCAACGGACGACGCCTTAGCCACCACCCTCCATCTGGCCCTCACCCACCTGGACAAGAAAGACACATAAACGAATGCTGTTCATGGACTTCAGCTCAGGAGAAGATCATCGGAGTCTCTATTCCCTCCGCCACGGACATTTACATCACAGGCATGCACACGCAAAGCCACCGGCATTACGGAAGATCCGACACATCCTTCACGCAAACTCTTCACCCTCCTGACTTCTGGAAAAAGGTGCCGAAGCATTCGGGCCTTCACTGCCAGACTGTGCAACAGTTTCATCTATCAAGCCACAAAACTCTTAAACACTTCGGGAACAGACTGATACCACACACACTCACTTAACTCCATCATATCTTGTATTTGTTATTATACTGCTACCTTCTTCCTACTCCCAGTGTCATGTTTACATCTGCCCTTTATTGATTATGTTGTCACATCTTTGCACAACCTGCTACTTGTGTACCTTGTAAATAGCACAACTGTGTACTGGTCAGCACTGCACTGTCTTGTTTGCATCACTGTCTTGCCTTTGCAATGTTTGCACACGTGCACTTTATGTTGTCATGTGTGGTTTTTTGTAGTCCTGTGCTCTGTGTAGCACCGTGGTCCTGGAGGAACCTTGTTTCGTTTGATTATATACTGTATTAACTGTATATGGTTGAAATGACAATAAAAAGCTACTTGACTATTTAATAAAATGAAATCGTTCCAAGCAGAATATGGCAGGGGTGTGCACATTCGCTACAAGTCTCATCCCACTGCAAATTGCAATTTATATACCCATAAATGAATATTTATAAAATAAATTATAATATAGTTGGAAATGATATCATGGACATGACCACAGAAGTATTTTTACGACTTTACTCTCTAATCACCTTAAGGGAACTTCTTATTCATTAATAGCGATGTGAAGCTTGAGCCAGGGAGAAGACAGGACAGTAGATAGAAATGGTATCTATATGGTTTCCAAGAGTTGACATCAAGTCAGCACTACCTAATAATTATAACAGGGCTGTAAATGAACCTGACCTTGTATCCCATGTCACCCCTTTACGTCTCTGATCCTTTATTCAGTCCATCCTGTCAGCAAACTCCCTATCGAATGACTGAAGGCTGGTTTTTTCCAGGAACCCTTCTTTTGTGACCTTCCCTGCCTTCCCTCTTGTTTATGCTGTTTTCTGGAAAAGCTCTGGAACCTATCTACACTAGGACTTTAGTCATTGAAAATCTCTTCTGGTAGGTTTACCTTGCTATGAAAGTTGCATAGCTCTTGCTCCACTGCTAGCTTGCACTTGTAGCTGGTCCTTCAATGGATGCTCAGCCTAGCTGCACTTATTTCTTAAGGTAGCTCCTTACCTGCTGTAGACTATGATGTATAGATCCTTGCTTTGTGTTACTTTGACAAAGGTATCTGCTAAATAAATAAATGTAGATTATTATTATTATTACTACTATTATTATGAACAGCAATGGTTAACTGTAAACCCAATATTTGTAAAGTACGAGTTTTCAAACTTGGAAGTTGGAGATGTGCCTTCTGGCCACTACTGATAAAGAGCAATGTGACTTTCTGCTGGTGCAAAGCTGCTGGCCATTTCATAATCTGATACTGGGGACAACTAGAACTTTCTCACAATCCCCCAACATATTTTAGACCAAGCCTTTCACTTGGCTTGATTCAGTTTATCTGTTTGACAGTTTCACGGCGACAGGAGATAATATAAAATACAACATATAAATAATCACTAATTCAACGTTACAATTTAAAAACTGCTCATTAAATTAGGATTGTCGGGATAGGCCATTTAAAAGTACACCTTTATAGAAAGACTGCATGTCTAGGAGAAAATTCTCATGCGATCGCCTTGGGTTGCGACCCCCTGGTTTTACGTTTCATAGAGTAATTAAGACAACACAGTTAATTGCAACAACAAAAAGACTGCAAGTTCGTGTTTCAAAGTGACTTCGAGCTGTCTTTAACGTCTTATTGTGGTTTATTGTCGCCGACTAGTGAGTGTACAGGGTACTGCAAAGAGATAGGTGACATAATGAAATGGTAACTTTTCCATAACAATGGTCGACTATGAACTATCGCGAGCATCAAATAGTAAGTTGCAAATAACACTGTGGTTTCATTGTATGTTAGACCTTATTTTCGCTTAGCTCGAAAGCAAACACAATGCAGAATGAACTATTTCAAAATCAATAATTCCCAGCCATTTTCGAACTCTGAACTGTTTTTTTTTTTAAATATTTTTGTTCCAGTTTACCCTCACATAATCTTCGCGGCCGTAATTAATTGAATCGGAACTGTCGGGGATTATTATTAAACATAGCAAACGTGGAGACTGGCTGGGTGCACGTAAGACGAGCTTTGGGACACCACCGCGCCAAACCCGGTGAAGCTACTAATTCCGGAATACGTTTTAGTTGGCCGTGTTGAGCGGCTGAAGTTCGAAGGTCGATACTGAAACAAACAGAACCCCCCCAGAGTTGACGGAGCGCGTTGTTTTTCCGCACCGGCTTTCCCCCAAACACACGCCCCCGGTGAATCTGTGACGCTCCTCTGTCGAAGCTGATTGGTTTATGGGCGGATGACGCCGCCAACGACGCTTTTTCATACAAGCGCAGTTGATCACTTTGAAGTCGTGACTGGTAACAAATTATGATACTATTTTCACCTTCAACGTTAGTGAAAATTGTTTGGTATAGGTAACTTTAGCGGTTGGTGAAGTTGGTGTTGTAGGTTACGGGCATCACGTCTGCAGTCACAAAACCATAAAGCAGACTAAAGACCACACAAGATAAATTCTATAGGCTCTCTTCACTGGCGTTTTGTCCCATGTAGTGCAGAGTCCGCTTGTAAATCTAAGATTCTCCAGACACATACAGAAGGGAGATCCCAACAGCATGTGCAGCAGCAGTGATGACTGAGCCACCGAGCCCCAGCCACACAAAATGTAATGATACATATTTGGGAGCAACATTCGCCGTCGATCCCCATTCCTACGGCCCAGGATGTCAGGATCGTTTTATGATAACCTGAAGGCGTGAATTCACCGGCATTATTACGTCTTCTATTTTTTTCATACCAACCGTGCCCCCCGTCCTCTGGTTTTCTAGCCTAGAACCGTAACTAAATGTTCATTTATATTTTCAAATTCATTATGCTAGACATCACAATGAACATGTTCTGTCACCTTGGTGATGAAATACCACAGAGAGTTACATTTCAGAGTTCTCATTTCAGGTGCCTGCTGCCTGGAAAGTCAACGAGGCGGCCGCAGTCGCGGGAGGATTTAAAAGTCGGTGGTCAATTTTCAATTAAATAATCAGTATATTCAATTACAGCAATGAAAATCAAAACTGTACACACAATTTCACTAAAATTAACTGTTTAAATTAATACAACGATAAAATAGCAGACCCTCTCTTATCCATTATCTCTAAAAATACAAGAATCAATCATCCATCATAGTAATTAACATCAGACATAGACACATAATTCTGACTGATACAAATACGACACATTTTTACCATTGTCACCTACAATTAAAACTTCAATAATAACAATGGTTTAAAAATGAACCGCTCCATAGTGCAGTAACATCTTAAAAACACAGGCTACAGGTAAAATGTCAGCTTGTTCTGATAGAGATTTTAAAACCATAAAACACTCCCCAGGCTTACAATAAAAGGGACTCAACATAGCCACTGGTCTCATAGCGGTTTAGTCTGGAATCTAAATCATGTGCAACATAAAGGTTAATGACCACTGCACAAGAAAAACACATCAGAGTGCTCAGTTAAAACAATGTTGCACGTACCTTCTCAGGAGGCAGGAAATCAACAAATGGGACTAAAGCCAGAAAAAGCCCTTCCACCTTTCCCTGGCCTCGTTGTAGCTCCACAAAGTGACATCATGCTCCATCCTGAAATTCAAATCAGCCACAATCTCGTGATAAACTTGAGCACTCAATTCAACCCCATACAGGATGAGTGCCGACCTTGCATTTCAACGTTCATGTTTGGAAATGCTGATCAGAAGCTACATCTGGGGAGGAAAGGGAGTCTGAGGACCTGAGGGTCACCCCTTGATTACCTTGGCATAGGAGAACACAAACAGACCCTCCACTGATGTCCAGACCTCCTTCGCATACCCACAGTCCCCAAAGGTGTTTCCTGCTCTGTACACATGGATCTGGGACAGCGAGGGTGTCTGGTCAGCTTGCGTCTGTACAGTACATCCTAGACTGGCAGCTTACCATGCAGACACCCCAGTTAAGGTCCTGCAGTCAGTGGTTCAAGCCTTTGGGTTGGATCCTACTCCATGTGTCCTTCTCCAGGCCCAAAATGACTTGGGTGTCCCTCGCATCCAGTGGTCGAGCAGAGTCTAAGCCTCGGGCCCGGAGTTGGACCACGACAGAAGAAGAACAGACAGTCAAGTTTGAGAGGAAAGTCAGGGACATCTCTCCCCGTTCTCCCTTCAACGATACATTACTTCTCTCTTCACAGACTCATTCTTGCCCCCCACGAGATTAAAACATTTTGAGTCAAGCCTCGCCACCTGAAGCAGGGCATGGTTATACATGGACCAAGTACAGCAACGTGGGAAGTATGTCTGCTTTTAAGGCAAGAACCTTACCTAGTTAGGGCAGGGACCTGGCATTCCACAGCCCCATCTTCCATCTGGCTATATTCAAACATTTTTCCCGGCTTAGAGGGGGAGCATCTTTTGAAAGAAAGTAGACCCCCAAACTTTGAGAGGTCCATCACAGAGTGTGATATCCACAATGACATGCTCTCTCACCTTCCAACTACCAAAGTATTTGACTACTGACTTGCTGGGGTTAACTATGGCCCCAAACTCCTGAATCAAGCTCATGGCGTGGCCCAGCCCACAAACAATGAAGTGTCGTTGACGTACTGGGCCAGCTTGAATGTCTGACCTCAGTTCCCTAGCAGGAACAGGCCATCAATACCTGGGTGGTCACAGATGATGCTCGCCAGTGGCTCTGTATAAAGCATGAACAAGAGGGGGGGAAAAAGAGAGGTCAAGTTTTTTATTTTAATCAATTTATTCAATTACAACAATTAAAATCAATCAAAACACACACAAGGTCAAGTTGGATATTGCATTCGCCTTCTCTCTCGCTGACGTCGATGCAACTGAAATTCCCCCGCTACTACTGGAAATGGATTTAATGAGCAACGATGGTGATGAAAGTGCTGAATTTAAAAATGCAGTAGAAACGAAAAATAATAAATACTACTTCCACCTTGCTCTTCTAATTTGCTCGCGTTAGCGTAACAGAGAGCAACTCGGTCTCGAACCGGAACACTCATTTTTTTTGTCGGTGTCACGACCTGATTTAGACAGGAAACTTGAGTTAAACTTCGCATTCGCAGGAAATACGTCGTTTTCTCAAGGGCGACCCGATTTAGACTACGCATGCGCATAAATGTCGCGACTGTCACGACTTCGAAGCGATGAGCTGCGGTTGTACGAACAAGCCGCGTTGAAAGCGTCGTCTAGCCATTAGCCAATCGGTTTTGCCGGGGGCGTTTCAAATTCGGCAGGGGCGTGTCTTTGGGGGGAAAGCCGGTGTGGGAAAAAAAAAAACAAAACGCCGTTGAGGTACCCTTTGCTGACTTCCGTGTTGTCATATAGAAATGCTTAGGAAAATGAGTGAAACGATACCAAAAAGTCTCATTTTCACAGCCTTCAGCATGTCAATAATTCGTTTTTATTCATGCTGCGCCGGGAATTCCAAAGTTGTCATTCAGAATATACCTGCTATCGCGGAATATTTCGGTACGAAATCTAGGTATGAAGAAGTGAATCCGTATCTTAGAGATGACATCTTGGCTGTCAACAAAACACTTTCGAAGCCGCCGTCTTCTGGCTGTCATGCCGTGCATCTGAGTGCTGTCATCAGACACGGGACGCGGTACCCGACGAAAAAAAACGTGATCAAGATGCACAATCTGTACAATCTGGTAATGTCAGAAGCAAATAACTCGGAGTGGCTGCATGAAATCAAAACCAAGTGGAAGATGTGGTACACCGAGGACATGGACGGGCGCATCGTGGAGAAAGGCCGGGACGATCACAGGCACCTGGCCACCAGACTGGCCACTGCCTTCCCCTCATTATTGTCCGAAAGAAACCTGAGACGGAATGGCATCAAATTCATCACCAGCTCGAAACACAGGTGTGTGGAGAGCATCATCGCTTTCCAGCAAGGCCTCCTAAGTCTCTGGAATGTCACAGGTACGTTTCCCGTTGTCATCCATCATGCTTATGGTGTATGGGGAAAAATATCACTGCATTCTTGTCACAGTCGTATGTCATCGTTAACTGAACAATGACACAAATGAGCATCCATCATAGCCGTGAAACATGGCACCCAGCCTGCAAACGAACAATTTACAGCAGGCGATGTTGTTGTCAAGAATATATATTTTTCTTATTTGTCATTCATCTGATGATCAAATGCACAAGCAGGTCATCAAAACAAAAATGACCAAATAATGCCATTATGTGCTTGCAGACTCCTAGTCTGCCCAGCATAAATGTTCTGTTGATTACTAAATGATTTTTTGTTCACCTTTATAGATGTGGATTTCAGTCATGAAGTCAATGATGGCCTGATGAGATTCTTTGATCAGTGTAGAAGATTTATTGAAGAGGTAGAAAACAATCGGTCTGCCCTCAAGGAAGTGGATTTGTTCAAGTCCTCTGCAGCGATGAAGCGGGTCCAGGAAAAGATAGCTGACCGTCTGGAAGTTCCACAGAGTCGTATTACAGAAGGTCATTTGTACTCTGCCGCCGATGTGTTGTTGCAGACTGCATGTCAACACGGGTCTAATTGTTTATTACTCTTTACATTTGTCATTAGATATGGTTGAAGCTGCTTTCTTCTTGTGTGCTTATGAGTTTGCCATTAAATCTGAGAGTTCTGCTTGGTGCCATCTCATTGATGAATCAGACGCCCAGGTAGGTACGCTTAGAATAAAATGTCTACGTACTATTGTACTGCTGACGGAAAGCACTGCTGGTTGTTATTTCTGCCTTTTTCTTTTGGAATTATTATGTACATTATATTATCAGTAATTATAGCTACCATGTGGAATTTCTAAAACGTTTTTGTTAGAATCCGTATCAGTGAAAGATTTACTTTGTTTTCACGGTTTCTTTTTTTATTTCAAATGGACATCTTTACCCAAATGTCTGATGGTTTAGAGAACACTCCTTTAATATGTAGAGCTATCAGCTTGCCACATTTATTTGTGACAACATCATCTGATTCACTCAAAAGAAACTATATTTTGTAATTGATACATCAAATTTCCTATTACTATACTCCGCTGTATCTGTAATTTTGTCCCGGGGTAATCGTAATTCTTTCTCATTGCGCCTTTTCACTTGCTGTTTTGTGGTCTTCAGCCCAGATGCTGCTCTGCCTTCCAAAACGTTTGACTTAAATGGACCCATTTCCTGTGGACAATCACTCTGAAAAATGATCTATTTCCACTGGCACTTGTATTTCTTGTGTCCATTCCAAAACTGGGCGCTGAAGTACATGGAATATCGCAAAGCGATCCAACTGAAACCTGGTCTACTTCCAGCAATTCCCCTGGTGAACCAAATTAATTTAGCTTGCTTATCATATTTTTCAATACTCCTATGGCTATCAGTTGAATTTTAATCCACATTGTAGTTGGTAACCTGTCTAGCCACCTGGGATAGGCTCTGGGTTCCCGTGCAACCCTGACCAGAATAAACAGCTTGGAATTCGCATGGGTTTTGGCTTTGTAAAGTGTAGGATGTGGGGTTTGGATTTTTAATATGTACTGTTAACACAATCTCCTGAAATGAGTGTGTCCTTCAACAGGTACTGGAATATAAAAGTGATCTGAAACAGTACTGGAAAAGGGCCTATGGCCATGACATCAGTCGCAAATCCAGCTGCCCTCTCTTTCACGACTTGTTCAGTCGTTTGAATCAAGCCGCTAATGAAATCCGGTAAGTGATGGAAGGCGACCTCAGGTTTAAAAGTGTCTGCGAGCTCAGATAATTTAAGTAAGTGTCTCCCCATGCTTTAATATTGTGCCATTTTCTGTTATGAAGAATGGTGCCATTATGAGATTTATTGTCATCCTCACCCCACAAAAAAAGCTGAAAAATATAACGAACAGCATGTATGTTACGGTCCTAGCAGAGTCTTTCGTATTGTTAGTAGGCCTGACAAACTGCCTGTCTATCCAAAAATGTGCATTCAGTTATAATGTGTGTTTTACTACTGTGACAGCAATTCACAAAATGGCGGGTTGCTGAAATCTATTGCAGTGTGTGCCTTTGGGTTTCTGTGCCTCTGTTCACCACAGTGTGCTCTTGTGCGAAATAAAAAGCACACATTTTAGAGGTAGAATGAAGAGCTTTCAGTTCGAGCCCCCTCACATAATTGGCATCAGTGTTGTCATTCTGTGCATGTCTGTCTTTGTCACGTTCACACTGGATATTGTGGGCAGTGTGGTTCTTCAGTGCTCTCACGTCTCTATGCCTGTTGGCTGAATGCCTTTCTAGAATCAGTGTTGGAGTTTGCACGTTGTCTTTATCTGTATTGGTACACTCGTTTCCTCTCACATCCATCCATCTTCTAACCACTTATCCCGGGCACATATTTCAGGGATACGTAGGGGCCTGGAGCCTATCCCAGGTAGCCTAGGGCACAAGACTGGGCTACACCCTGGATGGGATGCCAAGCCATCACAGGGCACATGCATTCACATGCAGCCACGCACTTCAGGCAATTTAGAGATGCCAGTTAGCCTAAATCACGTCTCTGGAATGTGGAAGGAAGCCAGAATACCCAGAGGGAACCAGAGAAGCACAGGGAGAACATGCAAACTCCGTTCACGCAGAGCAGAGGCAGTGCCTAGGTGAAGGGTGTCCTTTGATTGCGTGTTTGTGTGTGCCCAGTGATGTACTGGCATCCCATTCAGGGTTCCCCTTGAGTTTGTCTGACTAGGATAGTTTCTAGGTTCCCCCCCCCCCCCCCCCTTCGCCCCCCTTCTCCTGGTCTAGAGACACGGGGGCGTTGTATTCTTGTCTTTTGTTTAGATGTCTGGTATGTTGTTTATTTTTTGCTATGG
>JAACJT020022851.1:0-79823 GCA_009936485.2 Gymnarchus niloticus | reverse complement strand
GGATTCTGGGGGGGGGGTGGCAGGGGTGGGGGTGGGGGGGGGCTGGGGGGGGTCGGGGTGGCCCCTTGCCACGAGCCTACCGCAGACAGGAGGGGGCATAGGCCGGGGGGAGACCCCGAACAAAATGCCAGTCCATTGCAGGGTAGAAGTTATTTCATGAATACTCAAATTCTTCGTTGAGCATTATGACTGTTCAGCTACCAAAGTATTCAAATCTGCATAAATTCAAATTCCCTGCTTAAATTATTTACATTTCATCTAGCCTTTCTAGACTGTGTACACCAACAAATGCATAATTGCAGCATAACACACATAACACTGATACATCGATTCACTGCTGTACATTTCTCCTTAAGAACAATTTATTGACTTGCTTTTAAACTCTTTCACCGCAGACAACTTTTTTGCCAAGAATTATAAACCATAAAATGAGTTTATCGAGTGCAATCTTCACTGTCACTTTGCAATCAGATGTGCTGCCTTCTAAATTTACAGGGTGATATTAAAACCATTTTGAAGACAGACTAAACTAGACGCTCTTTCTCTAAAAGGTGTGGCTGATTTATGTATAAGAGAGGAGGCTGTAAATGAAAAGAAGTTTGAAAACAGTTATTATTCAACTGAGACACCATCTGACAATCTTCTCCACTGGGTGCACCACGCCCCACCCAATCGTCTCTTTGTGTGCAGATGGAGTAATGCAGACATTTTTTTTTTACTTCAATAAGTGTGTGTCATGAGAGAGAGAAAAAGCCCAGCAGAGATATAAATGTTGTACAACCCTGACCAGTTTAAAAACAGAAGCACCACGTGATTAAATACGCCTCCCGAAGACATGCCGAGTGACGTAAAATTCCACGTTTGTCACAGGCGTAATAAAACCGTAACTGCACAGACAGCTAAGACAGAGTTTGAAGCCAGGTTAGATAGTTATTTTTAAGTGTACCCTTTAAACCTAGTTGAGTTCCAAAAGCTTTCTCCTTGAATACAAAGTAGACCAGCCCTTGTGCAGTACAAATATGTAAAGAATATTTTTAAATGACAAATGTACTACATGTTCATGGAGGGGTAGAAAACTTCAAAATTGGATGTGATGGAGCCCAGCCTTCACCCAAGCCACAATATTCTCCTGGGATTGACTGTCTATAAAAAAGTGGCACACATTGTCTTGGATGCATTAGTTTTGTAATTAGGTTCAATACTTCATTCATAGCCTCAGGTTAACTATTGCAGACACTGGTAAAATGGCCTGATCATCCATCCTGGTATCACATTCGGTTAAAAATGTGCACTGCAATACGGAAGCCATATATACGAAGACTACAGCTAGCCCAACATAGATTTTTCACATACACGTGTCTCTGGATGCCTGTTATGAGGAGAAGTGGTTCCTATAGGTTTTAAACACCACAGTGGACACACTACAGACAACATCTGAGGTTGTATTTTTCTACATATGTCAATACCATAATTTCATTCATGACAATGTGCTAGTCATGAATTTTTGTTGGAAATGTAACAATTTGAGTGTAGAACGAATTGTGATCTCTATTTTTATTGCCTATTTTTAACTCCTCTGAATAAGGTCTGCCTAGGTGAAAATGCGTCATAATAACCAAGTTAAATAAATAAATATTTAAAAGCCCGTTAAAAGACCCATACGCGTTATAGAGTACAGGATAATGAACTGGGCAATAGTGCCTGGATCACTGAAAACAAATCCCAGGACCCTGGAGAGAGGCTGATAAAATAAACTCCTAGGGCTTCTTAGCTGTGCAAACACATGAAGGGACAAGCTCACCGGGCTCAGTCTGTGGATCTGTCTGGAGAGGACAGACATATCAATCCCTGCAGTCCAGTGATAACACCATCATCATTTTTGCACAAACACCGTGAGTTCTCTTAATTTCTTAAATATATATATCAAAACTGTCCGCACCCACTGGGAAGAGTCCACTAGCACCAGTCTCTAACTGGATTATAAGGACTAACGTCCACACGGTGTAAAGAAGACACCAGCAGTAAAGTTTGAACTGTTGAATCAGCCCCAATCTACTTTTAAATCATATACACAACGTCAGGTTTCCAGTTCAAATACTGCTCAACCCATACCTATATTTCAAGGGGATCTTTGCAACAATTCATTTTTCACAGGTAAGATGCAAGGGTCGTACAATCACCCTATAAACAATCAAATTATGATAGCAGAACTTCATCGAGTTGAAAACAGTACCAGAAAGTAAAACGCAAAAACAGATTTACTACCAACATTCAGTCTTGGTGATTCAAATAAGTCTGCTCTCGTTAATGTCAGGGCACCATGCTAAAACACTGACCGAATGCTAAGGGGAAAGAATGAAACTTTCAAAGCACTGTCACCAAGCTAAATGCCGGTTACAGGACTGGTACACCACACATTACTGAAGGGCAGACTTTCCTTTTAATTAACTATTGTACACTAACGCACAACGGCAAATGACGACGTTCTAAACGTATGCATGAAACACTGACAGGCAGCCATCAGACAGAAATGATGCTGTATACGTGTTCAACAGCCTTGAATGACCGATACACCCACCGCAGGGTGTTTGGTCATTTATACCTCTGTTGTAATTCCCAGGATCGCTACAATACAATTAAGACTGAGAACTGATCAATGAAGCTTTTGGTGCAACAACTTTGTTTTTATATTTGAAGGAAGCATCATTAACACGCGATAAAAGATGCTTCCATTGGCTTTGTAGGCAAATGATTTTTTTTTTATTTAGCATGTCCCGAAAAATATGCGCTTTACAGTTTTGGTGAGTGACCATGCAGGGACCGGGCTTTCCATGTATTTGATATTGAGCAGATGCTCGCAGGCTTACATCTGAGATGAAGATGAAGATCTGTGAAATCTGTACTTTTATGTGTTTTCATACTGCGACCATCGCATTAATTTCAGTTCCCGCTACTTGGGTCCGAAGCGACCAGGTGCGAAGACCAAGTTTAAGTAGATGACACTAAAAGCAAAGTTTCTCCAATAAAGCCGAACTTGTATCGTTCACGATTAATTTCAGAAACGAGAATCTTTATCATTAACCAAAAAAAAAAAAAACCTCTTCTCACTGGACTTGCACCACGTTGTCCCTCACAGATGTCGTTGTGTAATGAAACACCTGTCTAAAAAAAAAAAAAACACCCAAGACTCTTTTGAAAGTTAAGCGAAACGCAGCGGTAACAGCAGAGCCACCCTAAAGAAACACACAATTAAGGCTTTACCTTAGAGGTATCGCAGGCTTCCTCTTTATATATATACATATATTTTAAAAAGAAACCTTCATGCCGCCTCCAGTCCTCGTCAGTCAACAAAAGGTGTATAACTTCCTGCGAGCTGAGGTTCGGGCACGGAGGCTGCGAGAAAGGACGCTTTTCTCAGCCCTGCTCCTGTAGAGCACACCGGAGCGCAGGGAAATTCAATACGCAGTAACACACAGTCAGCGCTGTGTGCACGGCGCTCCTTCGCAAAGGCTGAGGGACGCACGGAGGGGAGGGAGAGAGAGAGAAGGGTTTCATTTGGAAAGGTGCACCTGACAGCCGGGTTCAGGCACTAGAACCCAGGGGAGGGAGAGAGAGAGAAGGATTTGATTTGGAAAGGGGCACCTGACAGCCGGGTTCAGGCACCAGAACCCAGGGGAGGGAGAGAGAGAGAAGGGTTTGATTTGGAAAGGGGCACCTGACAGCCGGGTTCAGGCACCAGAACCCAGGGGAGGGAGAGAGAGAGAGGGGTTTCATTTGGAAAGGGGCACCTGACAGCCGGGTTCAGGCACCAGAACCCAGGGGAGGGAGGGGGCTTGACATTCATACCTGTCTGAAGTCACAGTCAAGATACAGGTGCACCTAGCATTGGCAGAAGTACTCATAGATATTAATCACAAAGTCTCTTAATAGCTTTACATTGGAGTGTCATAAAAAGGATTGGTTTTTTTTTTCCCGCCCAGTATTATAAACTGAAAGGATGACTTTCCAGTTAAACTTTATGTGGCAGATTCAATGAAATTATTATTATGGATGTCCTGGATTTTTTTTTTCTTCATATTAAGAGGTAGGTAATCTGCTAAGTAATCTTAAAATATTTGAAAGTCATCTAATTTATTTATTTATTTGCACATTTTATTTTTATGTTGTAATGTATTAATTGCTTTTTGATGTCTATAATGATTTTTCCTCTATGGATTACTCATCAGCACGTTCTAGTATGCTAAATTTTGCTATTGTTTTTTATAATCTCTATTTATTATTATTATTATTATTATTATTATTATTAAGTAGTGCTATTGGTTGTAGTAGCAGTAAAGCAGTGCCACTAGTAATAGTAATAATAGTGATTATCGGGTCCAAAAGGCAGGCATGTCTGGCCAGAATCAGAGCTGCTCTCTGTAACGCTCCATATGCTTCTTCTCCTGAGGGATGCTAGAACATTCCGGGATCCTCACTCAGTCATGGAGACCGTGTATGGAGATTTCTCAGACAGAAACTCACGTTTTATGTCAACTGACAGGCATCACAGCTTATCGCTGTCTGGGTTAGAATGAAATATTCCTTGAAAGGTTTGTGTGTGCCTGTACACGCTGAGTACCTTCAAATGTCTCACACAAAAAAAAATCATGAGAACCCAGAGGTATCAGAGACGTAGTCAATGGCCACTGTGAGCCAGAACAAAGGCGTCTGATAGGAAAAGGGCCCCGGATATATTCTGCTTAATGGTTCACTCATCTGTTATACCCTGTGTTAATTATTTACATGTATATGTTCAAAATGTGCCTTTTGTTGTATGTGTATGCAGTGGGACTACACCAGTCACCGGCCTGGTGGATATCCTTCTTAACTGGACATCAAAAGGGTAGAAAGGAAGTAACAGGGAGATACAAGGATATTGTTTTCAGCTAAAATGGGATCTGTGAGGTATGATTGTTATTTATGGCTATGGATTTTGGTGGTCGAAACTTCTTAAACTTTCCCCATAAACTTTCACAGTGCTAGTCAATTATATATTAATGTATAAAGTAAATTGGGCTTTTATGGTATGTGACTTTCCCTCTCATCCAAGGAGACCATTTGGTGCTGGAAATCTAGGAAGTAAATGATGCATAATGAATGGACTTTCCATGGCAACAGGCTTTACTCCACAGTTAAATTAGGGTTTATTATAGCAATGCTGCCTTGCTTACCACGCTAATCCCCTTTCAGAATCTGAATCTTTATTCACCAAATGCCCAGTGTATACAGGAATTTTCTTTGGCATTTTCCGAAAGTATGCAATATTTACAGGTCAGCTAAATAGCTAACTACTAGAGAATGTTACCTATGGTGGATAGTGCTGAAGGGCAGACGTAAAAATGAAATAGTTTAGCACTTTCCTAATTCTGAATTCCAGATTTGGGTTTGGGTTGCACATACAACCTAGCCACAGTTTTCAGTGCAACTGACCAGCGTTTTTGGTTTTAAAATTATAACAAGTAAATGAAATGTCTCTGCCCTTATTGTATTTTTATGTCAATCTATAGTCTGCTAGAAGCATAATCCTAATGACTAAATGTTGCAGTTTCCTTTTCAACAGGTGGCTATTTTTTTGGAATGACAATCCCACTTAACTTAAAAATGAACTACAAAATCATCATTTAGTTCTATTTTACACGTAAATCCTGTTTTATCAGCTGCTGGACATCACTGAAGCTTTGACACAATAATTCACTGGTACATCAGCTACTGCGAAGAATCATTCCACATTCAGGTAGTTGCATGTGCAGTCCATACAGAAGGAATGACTACTGTATTTCTCATCATTAACTGTGTCCTAATGTCATTTTCAATCTGTAATCTGGGATACAGGAAATCATCTTCTCCATGACGGTGGGAAGGAATCCAGAACGTGTCTAACCTGTCATCGGTTGTAGTTCTCTAATTAATCCTTGACTGTGTTTAATCAATAGCAATGATGTCCTTATACTATATAATGCAATTTAATGTTTGGTTTTTGTACTTTGAAATTACATGCATCCTAATGACTTTTTTCCTGTGTATTTAAACAATGATAGTGGAATTCATGGCATCTTAAAAACTTGGATAATTTTGTAAATGTTTGTGTTTGGATTGGTTGATGTTCTTATCTAAATTGATATACTGTACAGATGTTAAATTATGATTATAATAGTTTTGCCTTTTTGATTTGATGTGCAATACTGAACAATCAATTCCAAAAAAAAAAATAGACAGTAATTTCAGAATATTTATGTTGTTCCCAGAACAGCCGATGAACTAGCCATTTTTAGTTTAGTTTTTAGCACAGTGTAAATATTTGTCGTGAGAATTCTGAATGTAAACAAGGAAGACAAAGGCATGGCACAGAAAAAAAAATGTGCACCACAGGCTCTTGAATGAAATAAAGGTGAGATTAAATTCTGTTTCAAGACGATTGCCCCTTTGTACCTAATAGAGATTAAGCAACAAAAACATTCTGGTGTAAAACCTCAGAAGTGGGAGAAAAACTAGGAGGAATGAGGAGGTGAATTTAAAATAAAACCTTTGGTGTTAATTGCAAAGAAAAACCTCTGGGAGGTCAACCATAAAAGGAAACAAGTATCTGTACTCAACCATGTGTCCAAAATACAACTTTTGATGTTTTTCTTAAAAGGAAAAATGTGTCCATTTTGCCGATTTACATCTAATTAGAACATTATCTATACACTTGTCGTATTCTGGGAGATTGCGTTAGTATTTAAACTAATTAATTTGACAGGAATCAAATTAGTCACATGCATTCATGTTAAAACCAATCACTTCTCTCACTTTCTCCACGTGTACAACTAACATGCATGACATAATGCATCTCTCTACAGGGTGATGCCATTCCTTTGGCCATTAATTAACACCACAGGCTATGCATTGTAGTTCATGGCATTGCTGTACAATTCTGCTGCTTTACATATAATTAGAAATAAATATACCAGAACTAAGTCATTAACAGAAAAGTTCAGAAAGGACTTTTGTTAGGTAAGGTACAGTACACCTTCCAGATTTCCAGATTTAGCTCAGTATATGTAATTAAAGTTACTGTTAATCCCCATCACAGACACTTGGGATACAGTATGAAACATATACTACGCACAGCAGGAGGAGAACACTAATATAGCGACTTTCTGCTTTTCTCATGTCCCATGCTAATTGCTTTCATGGCTTCCCGATTGGCCAGTGGCTGCTGTCACATCTGTGGGAGGGTACATGGTTAAGCAGTTGCACAGCATCTCTAGGGTGTGAATGCAGTGGGACAAAGGTCTATAGATCCTTTGCATTAACATAGAGATTTAATGACCTGGGCAGATTGGGGTTTCCATGGCAACCCCTGGAACCTTGTCCAGCGCAGGCATGGAGAATCAGATGTTTGGGCTTGTCTCTGTGGAGTTTGTGGGTTGTGTCACACATGGGCTCTCCTGGAGGACTTATTGCCTGACAAGCCAAATTTGATGGCATAAGCAAGTTTATTCAGCACAAGGGAGCGTTTGAAAACTGCTTAGATTCAAAAGTAAGGAGTGCCACAGGTAAAAATAATAAAGAAATCATTCTCTAATTAAAAAAACCCATTTGAGCTGGTCATGTTTATCAATTTTTTGCCCCAAAGCAATTTTCTTTCTTTTTCTCTGAAAGGTCTTTCTTTTCTGAAGAAATAACAAATCTTTTATTTCTATTTAAGACCATCATTTTATTTAAAATGTGCGTTGCACTATTCTTCACTGAAGAGAGAGAAATTACTGAAGTACACAGTCAATTAAATGCACAAAAGATTATGATTAAGCAGACTAATATGTATGAGGAAATAAATTCATGTTAGTCATCTTAACATAATGATACATTTACTGGATGTTCTCTGTGTGATCATCTCAGGTTTTTCTTACATTTCCCCTGTTGTATCCATACTTTATCATCTGGTGTATTTAAAAAATAATCCCTTGTATGACCTGCAATGACCCGGAATCCCATCCAGGATGCACTCAGCCTTGAACCCTGGGCTTCTGGGGATAAGCTCCAGTCTCACCACATCCCTGTGCTGGATAAGTGATTCTGGGACAATGGAATGGAATTGGATGTATAATAATCATGCGTACTATTGTATCTATATGATTTAATATAATACTGTAATTAACCAATTGTTACATCTGCTTCTGTGTCACCACATGTGTTGCATGAGTAAATACAGAACAATTTCCTATTTGCCATAGATTTTGGATGCCAGTCTGAATGTTTGTGATACTGTTATGGATCTCAGTCTAGATGTTCTCCCTTAATTTATCTCACTTGGGATCCAGCCATAAACTGGCATTATTAAAGCATTATTAATAAGATCCTTAACATGTCCTGAACACTGACATTTATTTGAATGTATATATTTGTTGGACACACAATTGTTAAAATATGATGGATGATGGGTTGGAAAGGTTACATCAATACCTTCTAAGCAAATTCATCCATCAAAGCTTTTTTAAATTTCCAGATAAAGTGAAGGAACTGTTACATATGGAAACAGGGCCTTGTGTTTTGCTTGGGCAGGTCATTTCACAGAGGTAGCACTTGAGAAGTCAATTCTGCTGGCTGCATTGGGCACAAGACTCAAGCTATAAAGGGGTGCAGAATAACTTTGATTGTGGCCAATGTAAAGGGCATTAAAGGTTTTGTTTCTGAATGAAGCTAATGTGACCATACCACAATGACAGATTTAGGCGAGTCAATCACAATTTAAATTGGCGGATTAAAAACCTTATTTTTCTATAGTAATTAAATACCTTTCCATCCTTACCCTGTCCCACTTCCTTTTTTGAAAAAACTCATACAGTGAAACTACATCTTTTGCCTAATGGAGCCTCAGTTGTTAATTCCAGATGCATTGAAATGCTTAATTTAAAATATGGCAGTATAACGTCATAAGTCTTTCTAAGGGGACTTTTTTAAATGATAAAAGTAAAGTAAATGATAAACTTTGCTTCTCTTCTCTGCTGCAGTCCATTGTGGCATGAATAAAGTTCTATAATTTGGAAAAGCTTCAAGACCTCTTTATCTCTTTATTGTGAACCCTGAAGAGTTTACAATGAGCTGATGACATACGCATGGCAATCTATGCAGATCTGATTAGAAATCAGACATCTGCATCAGAGAGGGACTATGCAAGGACAGAGTTGATCATGTTGGCAGACGTTAGCCTGTGGTCATGCACACAGACCATTTCCATATTGTTTCACCAAAAATAAAAACACCCTTCCAGTCTACGGAAATTGCATTTTAAACTGAGAGAGGGTGACAAAGATATAAAATAAATTTTAGAAAAAAAAAGAAAAATTCATGGGACTAATTAGATATGCTATGGTGAATTGAACTGGGAAGTCAACACAAAATAAAAGCAATTTCCATGAATATGTATGATGGTTTTATCAAGATACTGTCAAATGGCAGGTCTATAAATAAATATGAAATAACACTGAGAGAAGGTCAACAAACAGGTGAGCTAAAATCTGATTGCTTGGCTTTTGGCAAAAGCAAATGATTTAATTCACGACTTTCTTTTGGTGAGCTTGTGAAACTTTAACAATAATAATAATAATAATAATAATAATAGTCATCTATTCTTCATCACATTGACAGAGAGGTTTTGAACACCATACAAGTCACTGCATAAAGCTCTATTTAATGCTGTATTTTAATTGTATGTGATTGTTTCCTTACAGGAAATGCCCTGGAATTTGGCCTGTCAGATCCTTCTAAACAGCCTTGCAGAACATGGCAAGCCAGTTAGGAGTCACCGTACAAGCAGGACCTCTGTGGAACATACTGTGTCTCTGATACCGTGAAGAGACAATGAAATAGTTCCAGCATGCCGTAGAAGCACCAGCGAGCAGTTGTCACAGTCTGCTCTCAAGAAGAAAAAAAAAGAATGATAAAGAAAAAAGACCACACAGCGGAGATGATAACAGACATCTCCGCTGGGATGAGTTTTTGCTGGAAGTCAATTCAGAGGTGAGAAAAAGATGGCAGCAAGTAAAAAAAAAAAAGAAGTCTTTATAGTCTTTGTGTCTGCCATAACATAAAAGCACACTGATGTAAATGAAGTTGATAAGAAATTAAAATCCTTGCCATTTCTCGCCTCGACATGACTGTTACAGAGCTGGAGTTTTCACAGCCTCAGCTGGGTTATAAGTAAGAGCAAGTGCTGCATTAAATACAGACCTAATTACAACAAAGTGGGACAGTATGTAGGTCAGTAAAAAAAAAAAAAAAACACAGTCCGTAAGGACAGGCACTGAGGGGCTGAGACATGGTGTAAGATGTGTCTTCCCCCAACACCAGGGTAAACACTGCAAACACTCAGAAGTGCTGAGGGAATCCTACCCTTTAATGTCGGCTTTTTGCCCCACAGGCTGTGCACAAATATCGGGCAAATGCAGTCAGGAGTTCACCGTAATGTAGCTGGCCTTCATCTAACGGCAATATGTACCCCATTGGTAGAACACTATGGCTCTCCATGCAGGAAGTGGACATGAGTTCAAAGGAAGCTAAATGTATATATAACTCATCCCTCTTTAATTGTGTGTGAGTATTTTTTAAAAGACTACTGTTTTAAAGTTGCACAGCACTTGGTTCAAACTGATTATTACCTATAAATTTGTTTCTCTTTGGTATTTAGATGAAGAAACTGGAGAAAGGCTGCAACATTTGAGGTACCTGAAGAAAAAGGAGCTTTTCAGCTTCAGTCCATGCTATGTTTCACCTTAACCTTTTACAACCAGAAGTCAAATTGCTTTTCACTGTTATCTAAAAAATAACTTTTCCCAAGGTTTCCTGTTAAGGCAGATGAACTGAACGTGTACCTTTGCGGTTAAGGTGATATTTTTGTGCAGACTTCTGCCCAGTGACCCCAGAATTTTTCATCTGTTTGGTCAGTGCTAAAGAGAGTGATTACTGTGCTATTTGGGAACAGGTGTGACATCAAGTGGCTGGATGTCATAGTAAATAAGACAAGACTGAATATTAAGCGCCGTCTCATTCAGGAGAAGGGCTGTAAAATAAATTGAACCTAGGGATGCTACACAGTGATCAGGATGTTTGTATCCTGAACTATGACAGGTGTGGACTGCTAATCAATAGGATCTTTAATATATTGTAAAATAAGCCCAGCACAACCAGCTGTGAAACCCCCCCATAAGCCACAAATGAAATGTTGTCCCACTTAGACTTTTTATTCACTTTTTTTCTCCCCCCCCCCATTCTCAAAGCATATTTCCTTGGAAAAAGTCGCGAGAGAAAGCCAATTAATCACAACGCTGTCCCCGATGTTTTCACCTTCATTCGTCTTCAGCTCCTCTGTGAGCCGTAAGTGGGTCAGCAGCAGTGGCAGGACTAACTTTGGTGCTGTACCCTTGGAGTGCGCCTCGCATGGGCGCTGGGCCCGTGGTAGCGGGGCCACAAGGCTATTATTGGAAGTGCGGGTGGAATCGGGTACAGCTGTCACACCAGGCGACAAGCAGGACACCCCGTACGAAGTGGGTTAAGAACAAGGTACGTCCTGCCTTACCTCTGGCTTTCATAAAACAGCGAATTCTGGGTTAAGAGACAACACGGGATGCCTTGAGGGACCTGGCGCTGTCGAAGGTAAGAAGAGATCTCCCAGCACAGCCGTTCAACACGAAGGGGGCGCTGTCTTCTGCCTTAAAGAAACTGAGGCAAATCGGCGAATGGGTGTTTCGGTGCCATTACATGTTTTAGCAGCAACATATATGGCTGAAACATCCCCCCACATGCATGTGCTGAAAAGACACGTAGGGGATACGGTTACGTCATCAGGAAACATCCAGAGGAGACTCGTTAATACAGACAAGAACATTAATTAATAAACAGCCGTACAGCATGTGAGGAACATGGGAAAGAAGACAGATAAGCCTGTTTAAAAATAGCTTTTATTCTCCTATGAATCCCTGTTCTGGAAAACGATCTTTTTTCACGGCAAAGTACAACGATAGTGGATTGCTGTCTGTAAACAAAACTGTTCATGCTGACAAGTTCTTTTTGTTGGACTCTACAGGATGGTTAAAATTATATATTTATAAAACGTCTGAACTTTACCTGTCAGGAGTAAATTAAATCAAGTCAAACCTTATTCGGGAGAGAGCATCGATGTCGCTTCAAAGAGCTACGTAAACACCAGCGAGACGTGGTGTTTGACAGACTACAGCATTTTCCATGTCCATTAATTCATCAAATGACATAAATCATGTCGTAAGCTTGTTAACGATCGAGTTACCTCTCTTCGGGGTCTGTGGGTCAGATTGTGAGAAAGGACCAGCATTTACCGTTTTTCATTGCCGTTATCGGTCACGGTTTGACATATACGCCTCTCCATTTAATCTCTCCAGATAATTCCTGCTTTGGGAGAAGTGCTCTCAAGAAGACTGAATAGACCAGAATGAAGAATTCAGATGACTCTCTGTGTCTTTCTAAATGACATTCTGAAAGACACTAATAATAATAATAATAATAATAATAGTAATAATAAAGTTGAATGTTGCACTATGCACCCGAAGACTGTATGGTTTATGTGGGGAGAAAACAAATTAAATAGGACAACAACGCATTGTTCAGGTCACAGAGGTGTTCTACCTCTTGACCACTTGTCCTTGATCATTATGGGCTGCAGAGCCATTCACAACTTGTAACTGACACTTAAAGGCCCATATCTTTCTCTGACTTCTTTGAGTGAAAACAGCTCTGCTAATGGCTGCTATAATTCATGCCAGTAAGCTATCTAAATGATTTCATTATTCATTAAACAATCCCATTTCTGTCACGTTCATTTTACAGTCACACGCTTCTCATTGGTGTAAATATACTGTAACATTTTGCAGAATCACGGGGAAAATCACAGAAAGGCCAGTTAACTGCCAAAAGCAGAATACAGCTGTTGTGCAGCTTATGGTTAACCATGTTTAAAAAGTGCAAAATTGACTTACTGGAGGCAGTTCAGCGGATGGCGAAACCAACATTTCGTCATGCGGCTGTAGACGAATAAAATGGCCAATTTGAATTTTCAGCAAAAGTCTCTCCAGCAGATTCACTTTGCGAATGTATTACAGTACCAGTGGGAGCATACCAAATGACCATCCAGGGGAGAAGAGTAAGGGACAAAAAGTGAAAGTAAAACATTCTTCAGGGCCGAGGTCTCGTAGGGTTATCAGGATATATATCTAATAGGAAAAATAAAACGGTGGTAATAAAGACTGATTCGAAACAGTGATCAACTGGCGTGTGTCAAAAATCAGGAAACAGGACAGAGGTACATATATGAGGCCGCTTGTGTTTCAGACAACATGATGTCCCCATGAAATCTTGCAGATTGGGATAAACATGCTTAAGTGGCAGGTTAGCAGACTGTCCTCCCTGCCCTAAATTGCATGGCCCTGTTTTCGTATAACTTGTACAAAACTGTTGACATTTCAGGGGACAATATGATGTGTCAGTGATTTGAAATAAAGTCAAATCTCTTTTTTCAAATGGTACAGTAACCAGTGTGACACTGTAACATCACCAGGCAAGTCAAGGTCACCTTAATTATATAAGAAAGAAACTATTCTATTTTTTGCCATAACACTCTTGTTGGCTTGTTTGTAAAATGAGGCCATATATTTTACAGCTTCATCGGTTGTTTATACAGGTAATGCAGCATAAACAAAACAATTGGTAGATACAATTAAAAACAGCTGATTATCAGGATAATGGAATACAACCAGATTTATCAGTTTGAAGCAGCACATGACAGAAAAAATAATAAAAATTAGTTACAGCCATATATGCATTAGACATGCATGTTATGGAATCTTTTTTTTTGTGAAAATATACTTAGTTGTGGTTACAAGGATGTCACCACAAGAAACAAAACAATAAATTGTGATTTTGGAAGATGCATTCAGATATTTAGCATGAGCGAAGAAACTGGTAATGTTGCATAAAATGTTTGTTAATCAAGGGGCTTGACCTTCACAAGGATTGATGTCTCTTAGAGATTGAGTCTTTTTTCTACATGGCCTACTATATGTGTAGAAAAGCAATGGAGATGATGCCTAATTAGGCATCTCAGCAATGCATGTGGGCAATTTAGCACAAATGAGGAAAATTAATAGTTATATGTGTAGGTCTGGAAACTGAGAAACTAAAAGAGGTCAGATGAGAACATGATGAAGGCTAACCTTGTAGTCCGTGATAAAGCAGAATGGCATACTGTATGTCACGTCTGCGAAGTTTTAACTCATTTATAATTTAACGTACTCTCCAAGGAATTTATTAATTCTGTTAGTTATAATGAAAATGAATATGATTCTGTTGACTGTTAAAAATCACGAGATAAAATAATATACTTGTACAAGAAAATTGTGTCAGTTGTAGTTGTTGCTCTTTTTTGTGTTTGGTTACTTCTTGTCTCTGTTTTGCTACTTATGATATCTGTACGGAAATGCAGCTGTACAATATGCACTATTGAACCCAAGTTACAGCAGGAAAAGCAAAGGTACCCTTTTCGTTATAGGTAGATTCTGCCATCTAGTGGTTATTTTAGCGTGATGTATTGTCAGGATTTTGCTACGAAGATCATAATTCACATAATGAGGATTATGCTGAAGAGATAACGAATAACCACAAGTAAAATAACAATGCAATTATAGTTCATATATAATGGTGCATATCAAATATATGATTTTGGTATGATGATGAGTGCACAGATTTTCATGGTTTTATAACTAAAATAACAGTTTGAATATAAAAATATTAGTATTGCATTCTACCTGAATAGGTTACACAGGCTCTTGGTGCATGAACAGCAGGAAAACATGGGTTCTTGGTGAAAGGAATGGGAATGGAAAGCCTCAGAGGTATACAGATTGAGATAAGTGACATGATGGATGAACTGGGAGAAGAGCTTGATTAGCTGGGATTCATTAGGACTCCTATATGGATTGGGTCCTAGGTATTGGAGTGCAACAGGGACATCTTTATGGCTGAATATCTTGAACACTATGAGCAGCAGAAATGAATTGGCCATGGTGGTGAGAGATTCTTTTGTGGCACTGTCTGGAATACACTGCCCACACTGGATGGGATCCATGCACTTCTGATGAGCAGTATAGGCAAAGCTACATGTTCAGAAGAGATTTCAAGAGTTCTGGAAGATAGTTGAAAGAAGACGTAAGGGTCAGGGGACGGACTGAAATATGGAGATGAAGACGAGTTTACACAGCATGTGGTGAGTGTACTACATAGTGAAAAGAATTGGTGGAGGGAAAATGAACCATCTCACAAGTCATAGAATTTGGCAACCAGGTACACTGATGTAATGACATGGCAGATGTGTTGCTTTAAAAACATTATAGAGGCATCACCCATAAGGAACGAGGAAAGAGTAAGTTAAGAAAGAAAGAAAAAGCAAAAAACAATTTAGTGGGTGATAGAAGTACTGTGCCTCTAGTGAATATCTTGGCTAAAATAAAATTCAATGCAAGCTATGATTGATTCTCGATGGTAAGATGACAATAAAGGCATGAATAGAAAGTGTGAAGACCAGGTGGCCATCAGTGCTCGGAGTGGGATTGACTGTCTGGAAAAAAGTACCACATGCCAAATGATATTTGTAGTGAAGTTACCAGTATTGGTTTCTGATTTGTTTTTGTAGACTTGAAAAAAGAACATTGTGAAGTCATTTATTTTGATGGAGAGCTCTTTTAGGAGTAACAATTTAACTGGTAGATAGACAAGTTCAGTATTAGACAGACTGAGTCACAGGTGGTGGGAAGCCATTCACTCAGAAAGCCATGTGGTAAAGACAAACGTGTGAGGAGATCTGTGAGTCAGCAGGAGGAAAACAGTTCAGCGTAGCCCACAAGACATTGGCAGGAGAAACCCTAAGTCACGATTATATCACCAAAGCACATCGAGGTCACAAAAGACAATAATATATTTCCTTCATATCTCTGCATGTTACCTTTTTATTTTTTTAGGTTTAGCAAAGCATCCTGTGTGTATTCCGTGCCATGACAACCACGTGCTGGAAAAGTGCAATGAAAGGAGGATGGATGGTAGAATGGTAGAAGATGTCCAACAGCAGATCCATACAGGACCATTATGGTGAGACTACAAAGGACCTTTCCCATTTACTTAATAAAAGCATTAGCTTACCTAAATATACAAACCAGTGATACCCATTTCAATCATATCCTCGGGAGCTGAATTCTTTTGATAATGATTTACCTGTACAATACACTACTGTATAGGAACACTACTGAACAGTAAGAATGGAGAGCTTAATGGCACTTAACAGGTATGTTAAAGCATTTATATTATTTGTATATGGGCTTCTGCTTGTAGCATATACTGAAGTGGATTGAAATACTAGAATTTTATGTACACATATATCATTGATGTTGATGCTAATTTAAAGCCTCGTTTTTTTTTTTTCTAGAGGTTTAGGTTTGGCTAGAAAGTTGGTAGGTAACTAAAACAATTGGAAACAAATGCTTCAATTATACTTGTGTAAAAGTCGCTAGGGATTTTTTCAGCTCTCCAGAAGGCTGGTCAGAACATATCCCTACCATCCCGACTGAAATCAACGCCTATGCTTTTTTGAATAGCTTGGCAAACGAAACAATCTGCAGACCGTTTATTTATGACTCTTGATAATGCTTTATGGATTTAACCTTTTTGGATGCCAAGTGCACAGCTTTCAGGTTACATAATATGAGTATGTATTCTACATAAACAGGCAACGTTCATTTGGGTTTTTTTTAGTGATTTGTCACTAGTTATTTGTCAGTTATGTCATATTTTCTCTGTCTCATGTAGGCTTTTTCTGGATATTCTAGCTTCTTCCCACAGTCCAAAAACATACAGCTAGGTATACTGGTGTCTCTAAATTGTTACACGCTGTGTGTGTCCTGTGATGGAGCTGCCTAGGACATGCTACAGGGGCCCCTATGGCCCTGTATTTGACAGACAATAAGAAGATGTATAGATAGATTTGTTGTTCATGACTTAAGGCAGATTAAATGGAAATGATTAAAGGATACATCAGTTTCATCATCTACCCTGATATCAGTGATGATTTGATGGCCATAGCAAAGATACAGAAGCAAACCAGGCTACCTATAAGCCAGCTATTCTAACAAAAATAATCTAAAGGTACAACAGCACACATCAGTGCAGTACATAATATTAAACTGGTTGCTATCATCTTTTCTGTCAGCCTGGTGATACAGCAGGCAGTGTGTGTTTTAATAACATACAGCCAGAACAACAGTCTGATCTCAGCTGCACCCTGTCAAATGTGAAAATACGGCTAAATGATAAGATGACTTGCATATGTACGTGTGTGTGGCTTAAAAATATGTTTACCGTATATAACCATACAGACGGCTAGGTGGTTCACACCATAGCCTTGTATCTCCATGCTGGGGGTTCTGATTCCCGCATCAGGCTCTGTGTGAGTTGTACCCGTGCTCACACAGGGTTCTGTTATGGTACATCAGCTTCCTCCTGGACTCCAGTACCATGCAGTTACTGTATATGAAGTCGTGTCTCGATGTTGCCTACAGAGTGTGATTGTATGTGTGTGTTAGCTGACATCTCATCCAGGGTGTCTCCTGCCTTGTTCCCCGTGATTCTTGGGATAAACTCAGGCTCACTGTGATCCTATGCTGGATAAGCAGTTTTGTAAGAAGCATTGCCTAAACGTATAAAAATCATTATGAATCGATCTTTTCTTCTTGAACGGTTCTAAAATGTATCTATATGAATCAAATAAATTGCTTAATAGATGAGCATAACTATGATATGAAAACTACATCTGTTGGTTCACAAATGTTTTCTATTCAAGATCCTCTCCAGATACCCTCTTTCTGTGGTAAGACCACATATCTGTAGCTTGTTACCAGTTCCATACCATCTTAACTGTGAAACGGGACCATGAGACAGACAACACAGCACCACAAAGCTGCACTGGAGGTTTATGGCAAGGAGCACATGAAACAGAATTGAGATTCTGGGACAACAGCTGTGGACAGATGGGCAGCTGGCAGCCATCCTTGGAGTGTATAGCAGTGACAGAGACGGATCAGGCAGAACCAGAGATGTGGAGAGAGGAATGGCTGCTTTAAAAATTTTAGAAGCACTTCCGGTGCACAATGGAGGGCCCAGCCTCTTCATACTCATCTTTGCTGATCCACATCTGCTGGAAGGTGGAAAGAGAGGCCAGGATCGAACCACCAATCCAGACTGAGTATTTGCGCTCAGGGGGGGCAATCATCTGCAAGAGAAACAGCCAGAAATCAGGTACTTCTCTACTCCTAAGGTACTCATTGCCAAAGAATGCTTGATATGTACAAATCAAATTACCTCTACCTTTCATGCAACTGTACCGCTGAAAAATACCCTGGTCTTTCAATTTAGAGTGAAAATACTTTGTGTCTGCGTCATTTGCACTAATTAAAACTCTGTATATGACCATGTAGTCTGATTTCAGTGCATAGGTCATATGACACACATTATACCTTAATTTTCATGGTGCTGGGAGCCAAAGTAGTGATCTCCTTCTGCATGCGGTCACCAATACCCGGGTACATGGTGGTACCGCCTGAGAGCACGTTGTTGGCATACAGGTCCTTGCGAATGTCAATGTCACATTTCATGATGCCATTGTATGTAGTCTCATGGATGCCAGCGGACTCCATACCTGTGAAAGACATGATGCAGTGATAGGACAAACAAGGCTTCAGAACCCATGGTGGGTGGGAGTATCCCAAAATAACCAATCGGTACTGGCACTAAATGAGGCTTCAAAACATGCAGTGGGTGGAAGCATCCCTAACTACCAGTCAATGCTGGATCCTCCCACCCACCACGGGTTTTTAAGTCCCATCACTACAAATTATAACCCCTCATGTGTTTCAGTAGCACTGGAGCTGCTGCTATTCCATCCACTATTTTAAATTACTTAAATGTGTATCAAACACCCAAAAATGAATTGCAAACACAATGCTGATTATAAAGAGGCTAAAATCTGAATTTACATTATGTTTTGGGCAAAGAATCATTGAAGCAGAGGCACCAGATGGATACATATCAACCTACATGACAACGCTGGCTGCTAAGTAACAACCGCAGGTGTACGGACTGAAATACAGCACGAGACCTGTTTTACAACAGGGCTGCAGTATAGAACATTGTAGTATAATATCTCTGGGCTGGAGTAACCCGGGACCTTTCACACTCAATATAATGTTATCATGACAACCATTTGGCCTTGCACATACATGGTACCTTGCTACTGGGCGCTAGTGTTGTCTTTAAAGACAGCTGAGCAACACTTTAACTTACATTGTACTGTGTATTAATATCACAGACAAAAGATGGCTTAACTTCGGAAAGTCCTTTTTTTTTAAATAAAAAAAAAAAAAAAACTCATACAGTGGTGCTAAGTCTTCATTAAAATAGTTTTGGAATACTATTATTACAATGTCAGATCTGTTGACCCATAATATGTTATATACTGATTGCAGTGCTGGTTAAGGTAATTGAAGACAGTGTTAGTAACAAACCAATGAAGGAAGGTTGAAAGAGCGTCTCGGGGCAGCGGAATCTCTCATTGCCAATGGTGATAACCTGGCCGTCGGGCAGCTCGTAACTCTTCTCTAGGGAGGAGGAGGAAGCGGCAGTGGCCATCTCATTTTCAAAGTCCAGAGCCACGTAACACAGCTTTTCCTTGATGTCACGCACAATCTCACGCTCAGCTACAGGATGGAAAGACGGCGTCACAACGTTAATCAGCACTGGGCAGACTTCGGCTGTTGTGAGAAATGCTCAGTGGGTTGGGATTCAGGCACCACGCAAAACACAATGTACCCCTGCCCTTGGAAGGTTTGAACTGAACATGTTTGTTGTTATAACAAGCGACTTCGGATTAAGTAATCAAGTCAAGACAAACTGATGCACTACTCTGAATTCCAGTACAATTATGTTGTACATTCAAATATACAGAGGCTGCTCTTGTATAAAAGGTTGTAGATCAGTATAAACAGAAACACAATATTTCTGTATTGGGTGAAAATTGATGTTTTGACATGCTAACTAGTGGCAAATGCTTTGGACAAGTAAAATGTCCATCCGTCCTCCTCAACTGCTTATCCCACACATGTACTGTAAACATACACCAAACTTCTGAAATAAAATCAAACAGTAATCTACTTCATATTTAGCAGACTGAGTATGTGGATCTTCCTAAAGGTAGTACAGAAAGTGTAAACAAAGGTGACAGTTAATTATTAAAAAAGGTCTCAAGGGAGGCTTTCACATATCTTTGAAATAAAAAATGTCCTCCACCTGGTAAAGACCAGTGGCTTTGGCATTTCAAAGAAGAATATTTCGTTGCAATTTTCAGGATTTGGCCTACAGCAATAAATATCACACTAAACATGAACAAAAGCCAGGAGGTGGTAAGCTGTGGCTGAATTTCAGTGCCATTGAAGTGCTAAACAATGAAGTCTTTCATTCTGGCAAACAAATTCATTTGCAAAAAATACCTAGATGTCTGTGTTACTGTTCTAGCCCTTTCTGTGATCTGATAATGACTCAGTTTTGTCCTGTCTGTGCAAATCAGGTTCTGCAAACAGAGAGCAATCTTTTCCTAGCGCTAAATGGTAAAGGGGCTTCCAAATCCAAAGGACATTGACAAAGCTCAAAATATTGCGTTCATTCACTTAAAGGCAATTCCTTCACTTAAAGGTAATGTTTCAAGCATGAGGATGTTCTCTGCTGTAACAAATTAGCAGGAAAAAATAATTCTATCAAGGCACAGAGATGCAACTCAGAGACGTAACAGCGTTCTTGTGAGCATGTAAGTGTGAGTGCACTAGCGAGAGGCATGTGTTGGGCTGATTCAGGATTGGGAAGGCTGGCGGTGTGTTTTCCATACAATCTTGCCCAGCTGACAAACAGTTCTTCATTGTTCTACATGTAACGCAAGCATGTCAGAGAGTGTAGTGGCAGCAGACACACTTTGTGGATCGCTAATGCACTGACCTGCCCTCATGGTAGAATGGACACCAGCATGCCTCTAGTGCCAGGGATGCCACTCCCCAGAGTCACAAGACTCCCTGTCTGCACCACCCCCCACCACCACACACACCCCTCACAGCTGCTAAGCCCACTCATGACTTTCAGCCACCCACCCCCATCTGCCAAGTGCTGAAAACTGTCTTCTATTTTAGTTGTACATATATTTAAACTCTCACAGCCTTTCACACGCTCTGTTGTTTTTCAAAAAACCCTCTTTAACTAAGCAATACAGAAACTGACAAGTCAATACTGTGTTTTCTTCAAGCTGACTTCCAGTTTGATACTGAAAAAATTAGGAAGTATATTTTTAGTATGAAATGGATATTGGGGTGGCTCTGCATGTCTTTTAAATTTTATTACCCGTGGTAACAAAGGAATAGCCTCTCTCAGTCAGGATCTTCATGAGGTAGTCAGTCAGGTCCCGGCCAGCAAGGTCCAGTCTCATGATGGCGTGTGGTAAGGCATAGCCCTCGTATACTGGCACATTGTGGGTCACGCCATCACCAGCATCCAGCACAATACCTGTGAGGGTCAGGGGCAAAACCGTTTCTATATCTGGGTAGCAAAACAGAAAGTGCCAATAAATTATGCAGCAAAAAATGTATTCAAAAGGATTCAACCAAGTGAGCGGATTCACTAATAAAGAGTTGCGTTAATTTTAAAAGGCTAAGTCAAACTGAGTCAAATCCCTTCAAACGTTAATGTTCCCATGCCCTCGTGACAACACTAACCAGTGGTACGACCAGAGGCATACAAGGAGAGAACAGCCTGAATGGCTACATACATGGCAGGTACATTGAAGGTTTCAAACATGATCTGCAGAAACAAAAATCACACCATTATAGTATAACCAGGAAAAAGTAGTTGGACCACTGCATGGAATGCATAGGTATTCACCACAAATGTTTATAGGTTTTATTAATGAGATGAAAATTTAACTGAGTTACTTATCGGCATTCATCTTTGGGGTATACAGCCATGGTTTCCTTAAGCCAAATTTTAATAAATATATATCTATATAACAGACAAAAGTGGTAAAATGGAATCTGTAAATCAAATTAATGAAGCATTCTTTGATAGTATTAATATCAGATTCAGAGCATTTTACAAAGCAAAGGCAAGATCCACCTGGGTCATTTTCTCCCTGTTGGCCTTGGGGTTAAGTGGGGCTTCTGTCAACAGGACAGGGTGCTCCTCTGGGGCCACACGCAGCTCATTGTAAAAGGTGTGATGCCAGATCTGTGGCAAGGTTCAGAGGGACAAGCAAAGCTATGCAATGGTAAACAGGGAGACATCAGCTTTCACTGGTCCTAGTGATTCCTAGTTCCTTGTTTCTTTTTAATTATCTATTTAAATTTAATTTCACAAAATTAATTTACAAAATAAACTCAACTCATATTGTATCTGAAACATTTCATTTCAAACGAAATTGCATTGTCAAATGAAGCATGTTCCCTTCTATTTTTTTCGTAAAGTACAATAAGTATGATGAAGTATTTGAGCTGCTGAACTGACCTGCTGGACTATGTTTTATGGATAACTATGTTTGAGTCTGATTACACGCACCTTTTCCATGTCATCCCAGTTGGTAATGATGCCATGCTCGATGGGGTACTTCAGGGTAAGGATGCCCCTCTTGCTTTGTGCCTCATCTCCAACGTAGCTGTCCTTCTGGCCCATACCCACCATCACACCCTGTAATGGAAGAAAAGTATTGATTACAATTCCACAACTCAATATATGAGATAAACAAGTGACCATCGAGGCTGTGCAGACTTTAGATTTAGTCCTTGGGCATTGTGAATAATATAAAGTGATTAGACTGTGCAAGTAAAGTGATTACTAAATTCATGTTAAGTTCATGAATGAATTTCTTTAAGTGATCTGGAATTACTGTATGTACATCCTGCATTTCCTTTACCAATTTTAACAAGAGTGCATATATGTTTATGCCAACATTGGTTCACATCACTTTACTCTCAGGCATCAGTCTCAGGCACTGCTAACTGTGAATGCCAAACAATATCCTCTGCTTATCTTAAGACAGCGAGCTAAAGGGATTACAAACTGTAGCCTAGATGCCATCATACCATGGAGACGTGCTAATGCTTCCCAATTAATGCCTTTTCATTATGGGATTACATAATGCTTACTAACTGACATCCCATCTAGGGTGTACCCCAGCTATGTGCCCCAGTGCTACTTGGGATAGGCTCCAGGACCCTTCACAACTCGGACCAGGATATGTGGTTAGAAGATGGATGGTTGGGTGGATAATGTTCACTAGTGAGGTTGACCCAATAATTCCAAAGAATATGCGGTAGAGCAGCATTACTGGAGAAGCATAACTGAACTAAAGTGAAAATAACGAGTGTTAAAAAAAGAACAGCGTGTCAGTTATATAACACACTCTCTGATTGTCTTGTTTTCATGATGAAAAATGCTGTGATTAAAAATTAAAACAACATGCATGTGTGTGGTATCTGGGCAACAGTGCCAATCAGAGGAAAATTCTCACCTGGTGACGAGGACGACCAACAATAGAAGGGAAGACGGCCCTGGGGGCATCATCCCCAGCAAAGCCTGCTTTTACTAAGCCAGACCCATTGTCACACACCAGGGCGGTGGTCTCCTCTTCATCACACATGTTCAGTCAGATGGCTGTAAACCTGCACTCAAAACCAGTAAGGAGAGATCAGTTTCAGTAGCACAAGGTGGCAAACGTACAGGCATCCACAGGATCTCTGACAATCGATAAAGAAATGCAAACATTCTGTATTATAGATAGATAATGGAATACTGTAACCCATTAGCCTTTCAAAAATGTGCTATCGATATCAAATGCTAAACCTCAGCAGCATCACTTTCCCATACTAAAAAACAAATAGCATGAATAAATGATTCATGCTAACACAACACTACTTCAAAAGGGCGGTAATATCACACTAAAAAAGAGAATTGTGTCTCATGTGGGAGGGAAAGGCTCACCTTAGAGAGCTGGAGAGGAGTCTTGTGAGCTTGTGCTCCCTTGAGAGAGTACACCGAACTTCACCTGGTCCAGGCATTTATACAGGGATCCCCATCGTCCATGCCACTGAATACCATCAGTTCGTCAGCCCTTTTTTGGAGACATCGCCATGCTAACAAGTGGACTCAAGATCCAAAGGCATTTTGTCCTCCATGAAAAAGGACACAATTGCTGTGTGAAGCTGGAATCTATCCCACCAAATAGGTAGGTTGCAGTCTTTGTAGAGGTTTAATATTAGACAGCAATTTACTGCACGGAGACACGTGGTCTATTGTGGAAAGACAGGTTGACAGTTTGTTCAAAGAGGATGGCATTTTGGAATCCTGCAGCATTGCACACTATAAATAAGGTCTTCTGCACAAGGCATAATGGAGGTATGGCCTTTTGTCTGTCAGTCCTCTGGGACGTCACTGAAACAGGCATTCCATAAAGAGCACTACAGCAGGGTCTCCAACAGCAAAATGCCTTCAAAGGAAATATCCTTAATGACAGTAGTGGTGTCAAAACCAACACCAATTACATAAAAAAACAGTCAAGTAACATGAGAAGGAAATTGTTAAAAATAAACATTTAAACAAACCACATTAAGGATACATCACAAAACGTGTATATCGCTTCAAAATTTAGGCCTTGTCATTACATGTTTGTCAATGCAAAGTTTGCAGAAATGATCATACGTATTAATTAATAGATCGATTTAAGGTTCAGTGTGCCAAAGTAGCCTTACTGTCTGGAAGTGAATTACAATCCACAACTCCATTAAAAGAATGGCATAAAAATGAACAGATCAAGAAGGGTACAAAATAACTGGTGAACAATCAGAAAATTCCATGATCCATGAAACAATCTCAATGTCAATGAGCACAGAGGACAAGAAGTTTTTGATAACTTTATTAAAACGTTTCTTTTTGACAAGATAACAACTGTAAGCCAGAACACCCTCCACTGTATTGCACATTTAACTCTATCATTCATCCTCAATGGTTGGGGAACAGTCCGGCGAGGCAAAAGATGCAGATTAGATAACCATCTGATCTTAAAAAATAGATACTATATAGAAAATATCTTGGATGCACTCAGTAGCTCTTAACATTTTTCATTCATAAATCAAACAATATATACAAATCAATAGGAACTTAGGCTTATAGACTGAAACTTTAAGAAATATACAGTATACTGATGCACATCTGACTCATCAAACAATTCTGGGGAAAAAAAAATGTACAGTATACATTATAACATGAAGCATCAAACCTGATATACATAACCCTTTATTATATACTCTTATGGAAATCCCCATAGGACTGCTTTTAAGAGAATAGACTGAAAGAGCAGGAAAGTTTAGTGCATAGCTCAACCAGCAGCTAAATACAATTGGGAGGCCATTGTACTTTAGTACCATTAGTGTTGTTGAGTACGAATGTGTAGCTCAGTTGTGTGGTTTCTGTAAAGCTCTAATATGGGAGGGATTACCTTCAAGGTCATTGAACAGTTTAAGCAGCAGTGACAACAGATAAACTCCAAGTATGACACATCTTTCTTTGCTTACTACTTCTTCGGCATTCCAGCATTTTTTACTGCAGTTTATTAATTGTAATACAGTTACTTCGGCCCTAAGGGTGAACTGATCTGTGCCACAAAGTCCACTTCTTGGGACCCCTGTCAAGACCCCGTGATGGATCAATGTTGGCCAGCATAGATTAAGGACTTCTAGAAGAAACCAGTGAGGCACATGAATACGATGACATGCAATGTCAGCTGATAGACAAGAAAAAGGTAGCGAGACTTGGCCCGTGATGTCAGCAGCTTGGAGCAGTACAGACTCCGCCCACGCAGCCACCGCTTGCAGGACAGAACTCCACCTTTCATCTGGTGAGTGAAGAAATAAATAACTCACACTACAGCCAACCAGCTCATGTTTCGCATGTTTTATGATGTGTTGACTCATTTCATTTTCTCCTGACCGCACATATTAAACATAAAGCTCCTGTTTTTGATGATGGAGATACAGGCGAATGCTGGAAGGCACGAACCTTGCGAGTGACAACGTTCTCACTGGGGTCAATGATAAGTGCCTCCCGCTCATCATCAGACTCCAAATGAATAGTGAATTCTCTTTGACTCGCCCTGGATACGCTGGCATTCATTCTGAAATTGAATAATGACCAAAAACAGGATGGTCAGAGCAGTAAATAAAATAAACTTGCACAACAAATGCAAAATAAAACTGCTATTTCAACTGGGTCCTTTTCTGGAAAGTAAGTTCCATTTACATGGATTCCCTGGAGTTCACAGTTGTGGGTTCATCTTTTGTCAGTGTTTGGAAAATGAGCACAAGATGGAGTGTTGGCACCTTTTAGCGTTCTCCTCAGCTATTCCCAGAGCCTCCTCAGCTGCCTGTCTCCTGGCCCGCTCCTCTGTGAGGCTCTCAGTCAGCTGGGTCACATCATGTTGGGCTGAGAGTAGCTGCTGCTCTACCTCTACCAGCCTGCAACATGCAAATAAAAGGTAAAGAGGGTAAGGCAAACAGGAGGAGGACACAAGGGTGGACCAAAAATAATATGAACAATGGCAGTCATTTAAAACCTCCTTTTTAAAACTATTTCAGAGGGTAAGTGTATTTAACATGTTACCTGCTTCTCAGCTCACTAGGCTGGGGGCGGTCCATCTCCACCAAGGCAACGCTACGTTCCTGAGGTGCTCCAGGTGGGACCTCTGGTATCACTGCCCCCTTGTGGAGAAAGACTGTCTGGTCAGCAGTATCTTACATAAAGCATATTTACTAGTCCTCACTGACAAATACATGTCTACAGACAAAAATCTTATTCTGCTTACTTACAATACAGTGGAAAAGGCAATTTAAGAAACAGATAACAGCAACAGACATGCTTGAAACCTGGAAGAACTCACAGGAGCGTGGCCCTGATATGCTTGGCCAGAAAATGTCTGGATCTGACTTTCCAGCCAGTAGCAGCGATTTTGCAGATCACCCAGGTTCAGCTGTGTGTCCCTCAGTGTTTGAGACACTGTCTTTAACTGGGAAGCCAGGCCCATCTTCTCTTCTACTGTTTGCAACAGCTTGAAGAGAAGATGTGACAATTAGAATAACAAGCAAGTGCGCTACATGCCACAAACCACAGCTGACTTTCTGGAATTGTGATTTATGACTACAGGAAAATCACTGCTTTATTTTTTCCCCATTCATAAAATTAAATGAATAAAATAAAACAGGTCTTGGAACAACTAGAGTACTTTGGTATTGATCTGCTGAAACTGTAAATCTCGCTGGTGGATTTCTTGCAGGCAGCGATGGAGGTCATTCTGAAGCTGGCTTCGCTCTGCCAGAAGCTGGGGGAGCTGCTCACTAGACAAATCTGCACCTAGCAGGGCCACGTTCCCCTAAAAGAACAATCTGAAATTAATTCCTGGAACATAGCTGACATTTTGAGTGAATTTTTCTGTTTAACTTTCTTTAGGACCTAGAGAAGTTCAACACCATAGTCAACATGAACAGTCAGATCCACAACCATACATTTAAGTCTTAGCTGAAGATCAGGCGGGCTGAAATATAAGAAAAATTTAATTGGTTGACTTTGACCCTCTCAGGATGAACGAATTGGGTACCCCATCCATTCTTTCTAATTCCGTAGCTCACCCACCTGTTCAGCCAGAGCAACTACATCTTGCTGCTTGAAGCTCTGGTACTCTGATATTATCTTGGTTCTCTCAGACCTGAAAGCAAGGAATACAGCATCCATCTATGTTACCTTGGCAAACTACAAACATTGTGCACAAGACCTAGCCCTTCCTGGAACTCCTGGTTACATACGGCATGTGGCCTTCCCCCGGGAGCCACTGCCAGTGCCTCATGCCTGTAATTCTTCTCCTGCTTCTCTTATGCACACTAAACATAGTAGGAGCAGCTTTCCATTGCAGGTCACAAAAAAGCAGTTCACTTGCTGTGACGTTTGCAGAGGACAACCTAGAGGACAGTTCTGACGTATGCACACTCAAACCTTCAGCAAAGATTGCAGCAAATGCAAAGGCGACTTTGTCGGAAATCTGACAATGGCTGACATCACTATACATTCCATGACATGAACAACTTGTGTAGTATTTGGAACAATTATGAGCCAGTCAGAATGGAGTGGAACTAGAGTCATGGAAGACTCGAATGTGCCAGCAGGTATGATTTATATGGAACTATTGCCTACTAATAACTACTTGAACAATGACGTTTGGCAAATAAACTTCACAAAAGAACATCATTTAAAAATGACAAATAGCCACTTCAACTAAGTGCAGCTTTCACCATTAACCTACAAGCTTTTTCATATAACAGAAATGAGAAGAATAACCATTCTAATTAAAATACATTTTGATGCTAAATACTAGCTCAATGGAGGGGAAAAAAAACTGACACATACACAAAAACAAACAGGCACATAAGGAGATAAAGAGACACCCAAACAAAATCAAGGCATCCAGAGAGAAATGTAATTTATATTTAGTTAAAGGATCTCACTTCAGCTCGGCAAGCTCAGCCAGGTACATCCTGATGTCCACCTCTGTTTGCTGTTTGTAAACCTGTGCTTCCTGCAAGGCCTTCTCAAACTCAGCATTTTCAGACTTCAAGCTTTCAACTTCTTTCAGCTGTTCCAGAATACAAAACAGAAGATACACTGATTTTATGACTTGCCTCACAAAACACATATTTAAATTGTGTGACATAAGGTATGAAAAGGGGGGAAAATAAACAAACAAATGCTCCTTCGTAGTTAGGATGAATGAAAAATGATTCTTAAGCAAGCCTAACATACTGATGCAAAAACTTACCAGCCTATCCCTCTCAGTCTGGAGGACATCAAAACTGATATTAAGGCTAAGCTCCTCACTGCCCATTGGTGTAGTCGTACTGGGATTTTCCCCCTCCCTGGACTCAAACACCCTCTTAGCATCTGCCAGTTCCTGAATCAGTCGGTCTCTGTCATCTTGAAGGCTGGCCATCGATCCAGAGAAGGCGGCCATTTGCTTGCTGTACATTTCATTCTCCTTTGAAAGCCTGTGGAGCTCTGCTTCCTTATCAGAGATTATACAACATAGCTCATCTATTTGTTTTGTCAACTGAGAGTGCGCATTGTCACTTTCAAAAGCAGAAAGTTTCTGGATTAGAATGTATCGCTCTTTGGTTAGACCAATTAGCTCAGAATTTGTGTCACTGAGTTGCCGCTCAATCTTGCTTAAAGCTGCAGTAGTCTCCCTGAGTTCATCATCATATTTGTTGCGCAAAACTTTGAAATCTTCAATTAGATGGTCTCTGTCACCCTGTAAGGCAGCCATAGCCTTTGCCAATGACTGATTCTGAGCCTCGGTGGCCTGGCACCGACTCCTGGCTTTGGAGAACAGCTGTTCTGTTTGTATTAATTCTTTAGCAAGCTCTGCAACCCTGTTTTCTGCAGTTTCTCGCTCATTTCTCGTGAGGTCCAGTTCTTGTTCAAAAGCATCAAGTTCATTTTTGTACTTGGCTCTGGCCTCTGCTAGCTTATTACTTGCATTATCTTCCAGTTGCTGCATTTCTTTTCTCAGGTCATCAATGACCAGTTTTTGTGCAAATAATTTTTGCTGTAGATCATTACATTCCGCAGCTTTAGCAGCTACTGCCTCTTGTAAGTCAGAAATCACTTTGGTTTCATTCATTTCAGCTTTCTGCTTTTTCATGGTGAAGACCTCGTTTTCAAGTTCCTGAACTTGAGAGGCAAGTTTTGAATTCTGAGCTTTATAAAAATCATTAGTCTCTTCTTTTTTCTGGAGGTCCATCAAGGCATCCCGAAGCTGATTTTCAATGGATGTTTTCTGACTTAAAATGCTTTTGATTGAATCCTGTTGTTTCTTAAGGAGTTCTTTCAATTGGTTGTCCTTAAGGGATAAGACTTGATTAAGATCTTCTTTGTATCGAATCAGTTGTGCTTTGACCATGGCATTTTCTGAGTGTAGATCATCCATTTGATAAACAAGTGTTTTGATCTCCTGTTTCAACCGCCTGTTTTCACTTAGGTCCTCTTGTACTAAACTCTCCTTTTCCCTAAGACTTCTATGTTGTACCTCCAGTATTCTGTGATCTGAAACTAAACGTTCCTTGTCTGTTTGCAAGGACATGAGGGAACTCTTAAGAAAGTTCAGCTTTTCAACCAGTTGTGCTTTCTCTTCTAGAGCACATTCAATTTTAATTTCCCGCATTTTGACTTTTGCTTCTAACTGCCTGAATTCCTTGCCTGCTTTCTCCCTTTCGATATAAAGGGCATTCAACCGGGCTTCATAACCTTCAACTTGAGCTCTGTGATGCTTTTGCAGCTGCTCTAAATATTCCGACATCTGTCCATTCCTTGAGGAGAGTAGCAGGGATATCTCAGAGTCTTTGTTTTGAACAAGTGATTTTAGCTGCACTGAAATGGCTTTTTGTTTCTCAAGATCAACCCGAAGCCTGTCATTGTCAGCTTGTGCCATGAGAATCTGGGACTCTGAATCTGATAGCATCTTTTCAAGTTTTCTGAGAGTTGACTGCATTTCACATGCTGAATTTTCTTGGTAATTAAGTTGTGCTTTTACCAAGCTTTTATCATGCACCAGCTTCTCAGTATGTTTGCTGTGGTCATTTATTTGTCTGTTTAAGAACTCTACATTTTGCCCAAGTTCTGTATTGCTCACATCTATCACAGATATTTGTTTCTGCTGAGCTGCAGTCATTAGTGTATGTTCATTCAGAGACTGCTCTAGTCCAGAACTAGTAACCTGCAATTCATTTTCCAATTTGTCCTTGCCTCTAATATCCTCAAGAAGTTCCATGATTACATATCCTTGCTCTAGCAGCTGTTTGTCCTTCTCCTCTATAGTCTTTTGAAACATATTTTCAGACTGTTTTGTAAGATCATCAGTACTGGGGCTGACAGAAAGAGCTGCCAACTTTGCCAAATTAGTGGTTGCTTCTGCCTTAAGCCTTTTTGTTTGTAAATCCTGTGATTCTATTGGTGTCTTAAGTTCCATCACCACATCAGTGCTCCTTTCTTTTGGTCCCAGGAGCTCAGAGATTTTATTTACGAAATGCATGAAATTGCTTCCATGGAGAGCTTGTTGCTGCTCTACAGCATAATCAGAATCATGTGCTTTTCCTATTATCTGAGACTGACTTTCTATGTCATTTGTCAGTTTCACTTTAAATTGTTCACTTTCAAAAGAAATATTTGCCATTTCATCTCTAGCTTTGTTTAATTGCGTTTTATATGACTTAGTTTCAGCTTCCAGACTCTTAGTCCTTTCCTCAAAACTAGAAATTTTCTCATTCATCCTCTTCATCTCATTCTCCATCATTTGACTTTTTGACTGTGTGGACTTCAAAGTGCTTTCCAATTCTAGAATCAGTTCCTGGTATGTAACGCAATGATGTTGAAGTTGCTTGATCTCTTGATGTTTCTCTTTCAGCAGTTCTTGCAGTTCCATTTTCAAGCTTTTTGAACCCTCATGTCCTTTCTGAAGTGCTTTGAGCTTTTCCTCAAACTCCTTAACAAGTTTCAACTGTTGTTGTTCTTTGTCTCGAAAGAAAGTGGCCTTTTCTTCATTGCTTATAGCTAGCTGAGCTGAAAGATTGTTATTTTGTGCTTGTAGTACGTTAACTGCTTCTGTTAACTCATCAATTCTTTCAGCATCTTTGAGGAGCAACGTCTCCAAATATTCTTTTTCATTTTTGACCTTCTCAGACACCTCTTGCACATTCTCAAGCTCTTCTTGCAAAAGGGACTTGTCATCTTCTAAAATTCTTATTTTCTCATTTAGACTGCTCAATTCCTGAATATTCCCATTTACTACTTCTCTCAGTTTCAGAGTAACACTGTCCTTCTCATTTAAATGAACATCATGCTCTTTTTGTAACTTAGCAATCTTTTCAGCCATATTTAACTTTTCTTTTTGCAAGAAATCAATCATCTCAGTCTTATCTGCAATGTCTGCCTTTTGAGACTCAATCATAGAAGTTAAGGTATAATTTGAATTAAGTGTTTCTTCTAGTTTTAACTGTATATCAAGCTGACTTGCTTTTGAGTCATTATGACACTTTTCTAATAAAGTGCTTGATACTTTTAGCTCTTCAACCAAATTATCATTATCACTTTGAAACTTGCTCATTTTCTCTTTCATTTCAATTGAAGATGTTTTCAGGCTGTTAACTTCAGCTTCAAGTTCACTGTTCTTTGCCGTCAGATTTTTGATTGTACGTTTCTGTTCCTCATCACATTCTCGCATCTGCTTTTCCATCTTCTCATTTTCAGCTTCCAGATCCTGAATCTCCTGTTGTTTCAATCTGGTCAAGTCCTGCATCTTTCCTTTCATTTTCTGAATTGCATCTTCGGCATCACCAACTTGCTTCTCCAACCTTGCCTTTTCCGATTCCATCTGCAGTGCTTTTAAAAGAACTTCTTGTTTCTCTTTACGAGTCACCTCTAAGAGCCATTGCATCTTATCCATTTCACTGCTGACATTTTCATAAGCTTGTAAAAGAGATTCATATTCCTGTTTCAGTTCTGTATGTTTTGATTTCCACTCTGATAATTCAACAGTCTGGGAGTCCTTCAAGGACTCCAACTGACATGAAAAAGCTTGCTTTTGGTGAGTGATATTCTCTATTGTGAGTTTAAGGCTTTCACAGGCAGCTGAAAGGTTATGGTTTTCGCTTAAAATTTGATCAACTTCCGAAACTAGTTTTTCCTTTTCTTTGCCAAGAGACAGTATTGAGCTTTCCAAATCTTCTTTCTGCTGTTTCAAGTGTGTGATGGACTTCTCAAGACTTGCAGATGATTTAAGAATTTCTTCATTTTCAGACCTCAAAGCTTGCACTTGTTGTTTGAGGGACTGGTTCTCTTTCAAGGCTTCTTTTCGAGAGATCAAAGCTGCTTGAAGTTTCCTTGTGATCTGTTTACTCTCAGCTGTCGGCTCCCTTGCTACACTGGCATCTGGAGCTTCTTTGGCTTTCTGCTGCAGCTCATTAACCACAGTTTTCATTTGCTCCATTGAAACCTCATGAAGGTGAATTTCCCTCTGCAGTTGCTGTTCCAAACTAGCAATGAGCTGCTCTTTTTCCTTCATCAGTTCTTGACAAGTTACAAAACCATTTTCTTTTTCTCTAAGGCTTACTTCAAGTTGCTTAGCATAAGACTTTAAAGACTGCAACTCTTTTGCAGCATCCAATTCAAGAGCTGCTCTCTCTTCTAGTAAGCTTACTTTTTTAAGCAGCTCTTCTTTTAATTCTTCTGATTCATTCAGCTTTGCTTTCAGAACAGTTACTTCAGTTTTGACATCTTGTAGTAGAGTAAATGCATTATTCTTCTCTTTTTCTAATGTTTCAATATACAATTCATTACTCTTAATCTCAGTCTGTTTATTTTTTGAGTCAGCCTGCATTTTTTCATGTTCATTGTGTAGCTCAAATGACTTCTCAGCAATTATGGAATGTGCTTTTTCAAGCTCTTTTTTGATCTGAAAATTGGCATCCGTAAGTTCTTTATTTACTTTTCTTAGTTCTTCATACTGATATTCTTTGTCAGCTTTAATTATTTCCATTGCATGTTTAAGGTCTTCAAATTCAGCTTGAGATTTTTTGAAATGGTTATGCAAATCATTGTACTTATCGGTGAATTCCTGTTTGCTATACTTGTGTTTCTCATGAGCTATACTAATTTCTTGTTCCAGTCTCATAATCTTCTCTGTCTTCTTCATCATCTCATCGTGTGTCTTTTCAAGCTCAGACTCTGTCCTTTTAAGTTGTAGGTGAACTTCTTTGGAATGCTCTTCTAGTGATAAAATCAATGTATCTTTATTTGCAATTGCAGATTTCATCTCTTTTAACTTGCTAAGAAGATTTTCTATCTCTGTCTGGTTCTGTATGATAGCTTCTCCTTGCCAGTTTCTTTCAGCTATGGATATACTGAGACTGTTCTGTGTTTTCTCCTTTTCAACACTCAGATTTCTAACAGAATTTAATTCACCTTCAAGTAAAGAAACGAAGTGTCGTACATTTTCTAACTCGTTGACCTTTTCATCATATTTTACCTGAACAGCATTAAGTTGGCTCATTTGTTGGTTGTGCTGTTCCAAAAGTTTGTTAAACTCTTCTTTCAACTGTGAGAACTCCTGGGTATGTCTTTCTTCACCGTCTTGTGACTTTTTCATTATTTCTTTTCTTGCTAGTAATGCAGCATATGCCTTTTTTTCTAGGACTGTTTTTTCTTGCTTTACTAAAGCAAGTTCTTTTTCAATCTCTGATTTTAAGTTTTCTTTCTTTGCTGTCTCCTCCCTGAGAACATTTATTTCACCCATCATCTTGAAACGTTCATGATCATAAGTTTCTTCTTTCTCAGCAATGCTTAGTTGGAGACGATTAATAATTTCAGATTTTTCACTAAGCAAATGGAGGGTATTAGTCAAGTTCTCCTCTTGCTCATCAAATTTTATTTGTAAAGAATCCATGTTGTGACTCATGTGCTCAAGAAGAACATCTTTTTTGGAAACAACTTGTCTAAGTTCATTGATGACTACTTCTTTCTGCACTATTTGTTGTTCTAGCAAATCAGTTCTAGACTCATGATTTTTAGTTATTGTCTGAACTTGCAATGTTAGTTCCTTTAATTTGTCTTGCATAACAATATACGCTGAAGCACTGTTCTCATTTTCTTTTATCTGTTTTTCATATCCATCAATCTTTCTTAATAGGTCCTTTCTAATGACAAGAGCAGCTTGCAGCTTCTTCTTCATTACTTCCTTTTCTTTGCATAGCGTGTCTTGCTGCATTTTCAGCTGCTCATTTTCCTTGACTAAATCCTTATTTTGCAAGTCTTTAGTTTCCATTTGCTCCTTATAAAGCAATAACTGAACTCTGCTCTCCTCCAACTGTATGGAGATCTTTTCAAATTCCTTTACAGAGCAATTACATGAATTTTCCAAGCTCTCCACTTGGGAAAGCAGTCTATTCTTCTCCTCTGTATATTTTACCATTTCATTTGATGCTGATACCATCACCTGAGTGATTGACATATCTTTTTCTTTTAACTGCTGGCTAAGTGCTGAAAGCAGTTCTTTTTGCTGGTTTAACTGTACAGTCATACTACTAATTGTGTCATCTTTTGTTTGGACCTCACTAAGAATAGTAGACTGGTTAATATCTGCATCTTCCAGATTTTTGCTTCTCATCTGCACTGCGTCTTTTAAACATCTTACTTGGTCCTGCAGTAAAGACAACTGTTCATTGTTATCGCTATATGCTTTCTCTTTCACTGAGAGCTCACATTGTTTTTCCTGCAATAACCGTCCTGTGTCATCCAATTGACTTTTCAAAAAATCTATTTCTGACTGCTGATGTGCCTTTAACTGTTTAATTGTAGATTGCAAGGAATTTTTTTCTTCCTCAAAAGCAATTAACCTGTTAGTCATAGTTTCTGAGAATTCTCTGAAATCTTTTTCACAAGACTGTTTACATAACTCTAAGGTCTGTAATTCCTTTTCCTTGTGCCTTAAAGTCTGAGTCAGGTCAAAAATTTCATTTTCTTTTCTGTGAACACATGATAAAATTTCCTCCAAATGGTTTTGGTTTTCTAAAAGTTGACGACTAAGTTCTAAAACTTCCAAGTCCTTATTTTTCAATTGATCTGAACTAAGGTTAAGTGCTGCCATTACATCTACACATTTTTTCTGCAAAGTATCTAAGTCCTGTTGCAAGGCCTGGACCTTAACATCATTTGACTTCATTTTATTTTCTACACTTCTCAGCTGCTCAGTGACAATATTCTTTTCCTGGACTTCTTTGTCAAGGACAGACAACCATTCTTTTTCAGACTCCTGTAGGGTCTGTGTCATTTTTTGAATGTCTAACTTTAATCCAGTGATTTCTTCAATCTTGGCACTAACCTGCAACTGTAGATGCTCCTTCTCGGTCTTCATTTTCTCCACGGCTTCACTCATTCTACCAAGATGCTGTTGACGTTCGAGCTGCAGCTCCTCATTCAGTAATTGCAACTGGTTGTTATAACTTTTACAAAGTTCTTCTTTCTCTGTGATACTTTTCTGAAAATATTCTTTTTCACTGAGGGCTGCATGTAGGTTCTGCTGAAGAGCTTTTGTTAGACTAACCTCTTCCTTTAATTTCTTATTTTCCTCCTCTAATTTCTGCAACTCTGACACGAGTTTTTCTCCATGTTTGACTTGGGCAGCATACTGATTGTTGATTTCATGAAGGGCCAGCTCTCTCTGCTCTAGATTCTGTGTCAGGGCATTTACCTGTGCAGCAACTTGTAAGTGTTGTGACTTCAACCCCTCAATTTCAACCATTAAATTAGAAGCATGGATCTGGTGAGAGGTGAGAGCTTCTTCCTTTTGCTTTGAGAGTTCAGTATGAGATTGTTGTGCATGTTGAAGTTCCTCCCTAAGCAGGGCATTTTCGTTCCTGAGTACATCTATAGTGCTTTCGGCAACTTTAATTGAGTCCTTAGAATCCTTGAACAGCTTACTGATATTGTTGACTTCTTCATTTTTTTGAGAGAGAATATTTTTAACTTCACCCAGCTCCTCTAGACATTTGGCATATTTGTCTTGTAGATTTAATAAGGCACTTTGCTTCTCTTGCACATACTCATTAAGCCTTTTACACTCTAAAGAGTGTTCCTGAACCTGTCCCTGCAGTTTTGACACTAACTCTGTACTTTCTATAAACTGACTCTTGAAAAGTCCTGCCTCATCTGCTTTTATCTGAAGATTCTGCAGAACTTTCATCTGTTCCAAGGCACTAGCCTCTTTCTCCACAAGTGTTTCACGGAGTTTGTCAATTTGAGAAGACTGGATACTCTGGTTATCTTTCAGCTTAGAAACATCCTCTTGAAGTGCAGAGAGCCGTTCTTTTAAGCTTTCACATTCAGCTTCTTTGGCTTTGTAATTTATATTCAAAATGCCACTGTTTGCAAGGGAGACATTCTGTAATTCTACAAGAGCCTCTTCCTTTTCTTTTAGCATTTTCTTGAGCTGAATGGACTCCAATGATAGCAAATCAACTTCACCTCTAAGGTTAAAACCTGCATCTTCCAACTCTGAATATTTTGCCCTTAAACTCAGGTAGTCATCTACCTTATTCTTCAGTTGGCTGTCTTTTTCTGCAATACTCATCTTTAGCTCATTAATCTTTTCTAACAAGCTCTTAATTTCACCTTGGAGATGGTTGATAGTCTCCATATTGGCATTAATTTGGGTTTTTAATACTTGTGACTCAGCCACAGCCATGCCCTTCAGCTGTATAAGCTTAGTCTCTTTCTCTTGTGAGGACCGCTCCATATCCTGTACCGTTTTCTGCATGATCTGAATCTGAGACTGCAAGCTAGCAATTACATCCATCTTATTTTTTCCCTCCTCCAGCTCATCTTTTAACTGCTTTATAAATGTTTCTTGCTGATTAACAGACTCAGTTTTCTGCTGTAATGATACATGTAAGCATTCACTCTCTTCCTGGAGAGCTGTTAGCTTCTTTGTCAATGACACTACTCCACTGTTTTGGTTAGACAACTCCAACTGGAGAACAGCAATTTCTTGTACAGTTTTGGAGGCCTCTGCTGTTAATTTCAGATTTTCGGCTTTCAATTTGCTGCTTTCTTCCTTTAAAGCCTGGAAGCTTCTATGAAGTTCATCTAAATCAGTTTGTTTCTGTGACAAGGCCTCTTGTAGCATACTGCTGTCAGAAATTTGTTTATGTAGTGCACTCTCCATGTCCTTCTGAACCTGATGGCAAGACTCTTTGTGCTGTAGAATTTCATTCTTTAAAGAACACAATTCAACATCTCTCTGTTGTAGCAAAGCATCTTTCTCCATAAGCCCTGTCTTTAAAGCAGCTCCTTGTTCCTGTAACAGGGACAAAGTCTCTTGAAGTTGTCCAAGCTGACATTGTTGCATCTCACAGTTTGAATTTTGATCCTTAATTATCTGCTCTTTCTCTACTACATTAACCTTAAGTTCTTCTATCTGAGCATTCAAAAGAGCAACACGGCTGTTTATATGTTCCAAGCTTTTCTCACTCTCACTGAGCAATTTTGACAGAAGATTGCATTCATTTGTTTTCTCCAATAAACTTTCTGAGATCACAGTTTTGTTTTGTTCCAAGACCCTAAGTTCTTCAATCCTTTCAGTCAATTCTTCTTTTTCTTTCATTAGAGTTTGAATAATTTTTTTGTTTTCAGTTGCCTGTTCAAAAGTCAAATGACTTTTTTCATTTAAATCAGCAACTAGCTTCTTCTGTTCATCAAGTTCTTCCTTCTGCTTCTCTATAGCAGCATGAAGTTGTATGTTTTCTTCATTTAAAGCTTGTAGGTGATTGTGAAGACTCTTAATTTCAGTTTGACTCAGAGAAAGTTGCTCTTTCAATCCAATGTTTTCAGCAATTTGATTTTCAACAGAATTTTTAATGTCCCTATTTGTAGATTCCAGCATTAACATGGTTTTATTATTTTCATCTATCTGATTCCTTAGTAACACTATGGATTCAGTCATCTTGTTATATTCATTCAGGTACTTTTCGTACTCCTGAGTCTTACTTCTGAGAGTTGCTTCTTTTTCTTCCAAACTTTGACTCAGTCGCAAGTTCTCTCTTTGCAGGGATTCAGTATCAGTTTGAAGCTTAGCAATAAACTGTTTGTTAAGCAGGACTTCATTCTGCAAAGAGTTTACTTCAACTGACCTCTGGTGCAACAAAGATTCATTTTCCATGAGTTCTGCCTTTAAAGCAGCTACAGTCTGTTCAAGTTGTCTTTGCTGCATTTCACAATCAGCATTTTTATCTAGAATAATTTCCTCCTTCTTAGCCAAACTACCTCTAAGTTCTACTAACTGAGAATTCAGCTGAGAGATCTGGTCATGTAACTGTGTTATGCTTTCTTTGCTTTCACTGAGTGATTTGGTAAGATGACTACACTCATTTGTTTTCTCCAGCAGCATCACAGACATTGAATTTTTATTTTTCTCAAGGACTTTTACAAGATCCTCATTCTTTACAGCTAAATCTTCTTTATCTTTCTGCAACAGTTCAATAGTTTTTTGGCTCTCTGAGTGCTGTAGTTCATAAACAGAGATTTTACTATTTAGCTCCTCAGTAAAAACTAACTTATCTTGATCCTTGCATGCAACTTCTTGTTGCAGCATTTTGTTTTCTTCTAAAAGACTGGCAAGTTGTAACTTTTGATTTGCATGCTGGTCATAAGTCATAGAAATTTTCTCATTTAAAACATCTATAAGCTTCTTCTGTTCATTTAGTTCTTCCTTCGTCTTCTCAAATGATACTTTAAGCTGCTGATTAGCACTATGAAGGTTGCTCACATCCAGTTCTAGTCTTGAGATAGTTTCAGATTTTCCCTGGAGTGTTTGTTGAAGCCTTTCATTCTCTGAATCTCTTGCCTTCAACTCCTGATTGAGTTTCACTTGTTCCTTTTCAGCTTCTTCCTGAGTAATTTTGAGCCTTTGCTCTAGTAAAGATATAACTTCCAGTTTCTCACTTATTTGCTTTTTGACCTGATCTTTACCCTTCACATGCTCCTCCAATTGCTTGGACAACGCCTGCATTTGTTGAGTATTTTTCACAGCCTCAGCAAGAAGTTGGTTACGTTCTTCTTTTAGACATTTCAATTCTTTTTCATATGTCTGTTCCTTATCTTGCAGCATGGCCTTTAGCATGTCACTGGAAGCATTTGTTTCCCCAATTTGAGAAATAAGAATTTCCGAATCCTTCAATTTCAGAGAGGTTGCTGTCACCTGCTCCTTCAGAGATGAAATCTGAGATTCACATTCCAAAAGATGGCTATGATGGTTCACAGATAACTTCTGAATCTCCCCCGAAAGATTTTGGATAGTCTGATCATCCTTATGAATTTGTTTAATAAGGTCCTCAACTTCCCTAGTCTTCAAATCTGTTTGCTCTTTAGCTTTAACCAGCTCAAATTCAGCAATTTTAAGTTGTTCTGTTAGTTGTGTGATCTTGGTGTTCAAAGCTTGCTGGTCAGAAGACTGGGAGTCTCTTATGACCTGAGCTTCCCTCTCAGTTTTTGTCAATGCAGTTTCTATGGATACAAGATCCTCTTCTTTGAGTTTGATTTCTCGTTTGAGCTCAAAAATCTGTTCAGAATACTCAGTCATGTTATTAGAGAGGACCGAGATCTCCTTGTCTTTGTCAGCCAAAATATCCTTAAGACTGTCAATCTCTCGTTCACAGGTTTGAAGGTCATGAATTAACTGAGCCCTTTCTTCTAAATGGGTAGAGTTTAACTTGTCAAGCTCATCATTGGTTTGCTCCAGATCACTTTGTAGTGAAACAATTGTGGTCTCCTGTTTCAGAGTCTATAGATTTTTTTTTTTTGGGGGGGGGGGGGGGGGGGGGGAGGGGGGGAATGTTTTTGTAAGTAAAAAATGTGAAATGTTGTTTGGTTTTTTGTGGGTGGTGTGGGGGGTTGTTGTGATTGGGGTGTGGGGGGGAGGTTGGGGGTGAGGTGGGAAGGGAGAAAATTTTTGGTAAGTAAAATATGTGATAAGTTGCTTTTACAAACGAAAGCAATTCTGGACCAAACATTTCTAGTGATACCCTCAAATGCATTAGATTTACTTAACAGTCACTTAAAGTAAAAATGTGCCACTTTGCAGACTTTCGAAGAAGATTTTACCTTATCTTTCAGTACGCTTATCTTCTGAGTTAGGTCTGCATTTGACTGTTTTAAGTCAGAGCATTGCTTTTCATAGGCACTGCATTTCTTTATAATTTCAGTGAGCTGAAACAAAGAATACATCTACTGTGAATTGTGGCATTTCATAATTGAAAAGACAAACACACACAAACATTCACATCTTACATTGTGTTCTGCTTGAAGCAATTTCTCTGTAACTTCTTTGCAGTGGGTCTCCTTCTCCTTTAAAGCATCTCTCAGACTATCAATGAACTCCAGTTTCTCGGATGTTTTTGCTAATATTTGCTCTTTCTCCATGAGTGAAGTTTCAAGGCACTCTTGTGTTTCGCTTAAACTTCACAAAAATAAATATTTTGTATTAATACATATGCAAACCCCCCCATAACCAAAGTACATTCACAAAAACATTTCATGAATGGCTGCAGTTCCAGCTCACCCTCTCAGCTGCTCGTTGAGGCTTGTAACCAGAAGTTGGTGCTTTTCAGCTTCCCGGTTCTGCTGGCTACGAAGGCTGGCCAACTGTGCCTGCAGCCGCTCGGTCTCTGTCTGGATGGAGAACCGGAGGGTAACTTGACCAATAGCAACACACCGCACATTTAAACAAGCCTAACATCACCACAGCCAGACACATGAACTAAGTGCGCTTACTCTAATACACACCACGCAGCATAAAAGGAACTTTCTATAGCTAATTAAAGCCCAACTAATTTCTTTGAAAAGATCTTGTAGATCATTCAGCTCCTTTACAAATTAATTTTCAACTTGACAGAAACCATTCATGTAGTAGTACATACTCCTTTTATGCTGGCAAGCAAATAACATGTATGTCTGGGGCACACACTGGTAAAGTGGAAACAAAAGTAAAAATTCATCCACTTATGAAAGTAGTGGTAAGCAATGCACCCACATGAATGAAGAAATTGTATGTGACACGCAATGCTGCAGTGTAAGCAATCATGGTGATCTCTAGCGCACACAGACACAAACACACCTGAGAAACCCAAAATGGCCGCCCTTCTTCATCTACATCAAACGTCACCTGTGTTAGAAGGTTTTGTTACAAAATCCTAGATTCCCAGTTCTTATTCCTTGAGCAAAATGCATCTCTCTTCAAATAAGATATTCAAATAGATTCATGAAATAAATTACATGCTGAGCAACAGGGAATTAGTGCTAGGCATTCACCATCACTTGCTGGCAGTGGAGGACAGTTAAGTATGAAAGAAGAGAGTTAGACTGCAAAGCTAAATACCTGTAGGGACTCGATGCGGGCCTGCATCTGCAGCCGGTCCTCTAGGTCCTGGCATCGCTCCTCCAGCCCAAGGATCTGCTCTTGCAGCTGATTTCTCTCCAGTTCCAGCTCCTCTACCACTGACCGCAACCCTGATTTAAAGAAAAGATCTGAAAGTGAGAACACAGACAGCACATCGTGCGTTTTAAAAATCATAAACATCTAAACCAAACCATCACACCAAATTATCCAATATGGCAACTATATGATTATTCAACTGTGTTCCTAAAAATACAGGATGTACAACATGCAGTAAAATGTAAATGTTTTGCAGCATCAAACATTTAGATGCAAAGACAGGCATGCAATATTTCCATGATGTTAATGACTTTTTTTTTTTATAACTGGGGCAGCACTAAGTAAGGCTGAATGGTCAGCACTGTTGTCTCCCACCTCTAGAATTAGAGGGTTTGAATCCCACCCTGGCTGCATGTGTGGAGTTTGCAGGTTTCGAATGTGTCGTGCAGCGTTCCTTCTGGTACTTCAGTTGCCTCTTAGAGATCTACTGTTATTCTAAATGCTAAATATGTATGCGTGTGTGCATGCATGTGCTTATATGCGCCAATGATGGACTGGCATTATGCTTAGTGTCCTAGGATACCTGGGATAGGCTTCAGGTCCCCCTGCAACCCTGTCCTGGGTAAATGTTTGGAAGATGAATAGAGTAAATGTTTGACTTATGAGTGAACCGAATTTGTACATAATGCATCATTCAGCCACAGTGCTCAGAAGTTATGCTCGCTTTGGCATTCCAGTTGTCCTTTATACTCAGATACCATTTCTTGATCACGGTGTACACTACAGTGAAGCAAAGCCTTCAGAAGGGGGCACGGCTTCTATCTGATACTGTTTCTGCGACAGGCAGTGAGCAGAAACTTACCAATGATGCAGCAAGGCTGTCCACATCAAATTTACACAGCAGGACCGACAGAGTTCAATGAATTCAGCGTGGATTATGCACTTCAAAACCAAAACTAGACAGTTCATTCAGCACGCACATGCTTAAAATACGTAAAAGAATAAAAGGCAAAACAATGGGAAAAACAAAATGTCAACTGCACACTGTGCTAACAGTGGAAAAATCCATATAAAAAGGGTACTAAAGGACTTAAAACACAAACTGCAATCAAAAAACACATGGGAAAAACATTGTGCATGCCACAATAAACTGACTAGTAGGTTTCGCACCTGTGTCAGAAGTACTGTAGTCTGGCCACCAACCTCCCATATTCTCTCCCTCGGTGGAGGTGATGCTCTCCAAAGCATTCTTGGGATCTGTGTAGGACTGCTTGTCATCAAATTCAAAGTCCTCCTTCAAAAGAAAATGGAATTTGCTCAATTAACAATTCAATGGCGTGAAAAGCACATATAATGTATATGGCATTTTGTCAATTTCTTCAGGGAATCACAGGTCAGTAAGTATAAAAGGAGAGTTACATTTGTTCTTGCATTAACAACAAATTTTACTTATCTGACTAAGAAATTGGTAACTGATATTTGACAACAGTATCTAATTTGAAAGGTGTTTTGAAACCTGGTGGACACAACCGTTATACTGTAATATTGTTTTTTTTTTTAAAGAAAAAAACAAAACAGAAGATACGGCAATCAAAATACTCATCGTAATTGGCATCACAGTCAGACCTGCTTGCTAGACATCGTCCTCAGCTTTCCCCATTAGTAACACTTGACTGTGGACGCTGACCAGCACACGGGCCACCAGAAAAGACACCTCCCACAGTACCTGCAGGCTGCGGAGGGCAGTGGCACCCAGCTTCTTGCCCCTCTGCTGCCGGAGCCCTCGGGCCTGCGCCAGCTCCTCCTCCAGCTCCTGCTGCCGACTGACCAGCACTGGATCGGAGCAGCCAGGAAAGAACCAGTCATCCTCAATCAGTTTTGTGCCACAAGGGAGATAATCATTTAGCACAAAGATGGAAAGAGAAAGAGGAGTGAATGTGATGACAAACACAGACACCAACAGACTGACAAGCATGTACAGAATGAACAGGATACAATACAGGATGAGAAAGCCAAAGTCGCTTATAGCAAGCATGCAACATGTGCAGCCCCCACAACATTTGGGACATAACAGTGATTTGGGAAACAGAAAATGCTTGCAGCAAAAATGGCACTTTAACAAGTTGACAGAAATGAAGCAACTTTGAAAAGGTATGTATGTGCTGTATTACACAAGTCCCTCCCCCTTGTTTAACTGTTAAATCACTGAAGGTGGCAATACATAATCTTGTGTAAACATCTAAGAGAGATTCTTCCTAAGAACACAGTGATACTGTATTTCAGTGGTAAAATGGCTTAAGTTTATTCAATTTGGGGGGAAAAAAAAAAAATTTAGCTAACAGCTTGTTATAATAATTATTAGCCAAACTAGTGGTTACCAAAAGCCAGGAGAAAAGTTCGACTGCTCTTTCACATCTGAGAGGAACCCAATGAATTAATTTTATGATTGAGTCCACATAAGTTGCTCTAACTGCTTTATTGCTTCCTACTTTCCTATTTATGATGCTGAGATGTATGAGATGGAAGAACAACTACATAGCCAAGGTGAGATGCTTCCAGTGGATCAGGCAGCTCTCATATAGTCAAAACACTGGTAACTGAACTGCCAGTACAAAAGACAGCTCAAACAGTCAAACCCAAATAGCTAATTTGAAAATCTACTAGCTTTACAGTCATTCAAATATATAATATCCCCAGGTCCCCATTATGAAGCATTCTGTCACAATCGGCTGCTGACATAAAACACTCAATGTCAATGAATGATTAATGTTGCTTGCAACAGACCAAGTAATGTGGACTGGCAGTTGTAATATAGACCTTTGCTAAGTTCTGGAGCTAAACCACTTTTTTGTTTAAGAGTTCTATTTTCCATTGTAACTAACAAGATTCCTAGGATTCCTGCTAACTGTTAATTAAATAAGCCATGTGATTCCAAGTATTTAAAAAAAAAAAATTCCCATCTGTTTTGTGAAATCAGACATTTGTAGAGCTAAAATCAAGGATTGCTACAGCTTATGAAAGGGGGGAAAAACGTTTGACAAAAAAAGAAAGTGAATTAGAAAGCCAAATTAGGCAAGGGTAGCACCACTTTAGCAGCATACACAATTGTAATCATTAGGCTTAGATTTTAAAATAACCAACTCCTCGAATTGTCTGACAATAAATTAAGAATGATAATTACACACAAGGAAGAGCTGGCCCTGCTTAAACTTATGATTAATGGGACAACAAGTAGGACTCTTGAGGGAGTTGTAAGAGAGGAGATGACAAGAGCTCTTGTACCAACACCCAACCACCAAAAAGCCAAGCTCCAAAGACAAAACTTGTACTAAGCCCACTATAATTTTTTTTTCCAGGAAGAACTTTTAGACTATAAATTAAACTGCTCTAATATTCAAGATTTCGGTTAGTAAACATTTAAAATTCCTTAAGTTTATAGGATGGAGCATATTATCATTGTTTGCTAGGGTTAGGAATATCTCATGAGCAAGCACTTAAAGCAAGAGTTAGTCAACACTAGCAGCTAACAGTTCAATTAGTAGAAGAATTTTAAAAATTGTCCCAAGGACTTTTTGTTTTAGATTGACAGCAGCATTCAATTTAGCCATTACTTAAGAGCAGATGACCATCATGACATTATCTTATAAAGAAGCCTTTAACATCCATTCCAGAAACAAATTTATCACATGACAAAGAAGCAAAATGAAAGCCAGTTAAAAGAAGGCATTTTGAGCTACTGGTGAGTCCAGAAAGAAAAACAGAAAACATATTTGAATGACATTTAAAAGCACCATCCAATACTGTACTGCCCGCGGTTTACCCAACGAGAGCAAGGGATGCTGGGAAACAGCAACCAGTACAGCACAGGCTGGCACTAAAGCCTGCATGCACAAAACTGATGGGAAACTGTTCTCTGAGGCTGCCCAATCACAGTGAGGAGGAGTGGAGGGGGCTAGGCCGCAGAGTGAGTGCTCATCGGGAGGTATGTAGAGGAGAGGAGAAAAAAAAAAATGAACAAAAACAACATGCCAAAAACAGAGCAACAATGGGCAAAAAAAAAAAAAAAACACATGCACAAGTTTAAGAAAGTAATTAAACTATGGCAACATTTTCAATCAGAGAGGCTGAGATAAAATCTAATTAACAGATGAATCAGTCAACTACACTCTAAAGCAGCATTACCAATAATGTACATTTAAATGTCTTTTGCAGACAACATTGTGGTAAAAGTCTATCTAAACCGGATGACTGGGTATGCTGGAGACTGCCTGGCTGCTGGGAGAGTCCACAGCTGCCTTTACCTTCACGCTCCTCCTCAATGTGGCTCATCCGCGTTCCCATGGACGCCTTCTCTTCACGGGCCTGGTCACGGCCCGCCTCTGACTCCAGCACCATGTCCTGCCATTCCAATGTCTGGATCTGCAGCTCATCTGTGCTGCCTGACTCGCTTGTCTGCAAGAGAGAAACCTGGATAACTACTCCATCGATACTACTGCTCACCCTGATCAGGATGCATCTTAGGGAAAATACACAGAATCAAGCAGAGCCTCCCTGGTTTTAGAAGGTCTGAGCTTCCTTGAAATAAACGGTATGGCACTCCATGAAAAGACATGTAAGTGACTCAAGCATGACTACCAGCAAAGAGTGAGGTACGCTGCACATCACAGTAGACCAGTCAAGCACAAAGCGAAGCGGAGATCCAACCTGAGAGGCGGGACGCTTCGTGACTTGCTCCAAGTCAGCTTGCATCTTCCTCTGTTGCTCTTCATATACCATAAGCTTTGCTATTAGTTGATCTAAAAGTGAATTGCATAGAGTCACATTTTGTCTTTTTTTTATGCAAAAGATGCAAAAAGGTTAATAAAATAACAGAAATTGCCAGTAATGGTTTACATGTATAGAATTACCATTGTTACTCTTCAGTTCATCATACTGGTCCAGTTTATACAGAAGCTCCTGTCGCTCTTCCTCAAGATCAGTGATGCGATTCTGTAATGCGTTCATATCAGGACCAGAGCTTCCAGACTTAGAGATTAACATAAAATAGGATTAATGAATAAGCATTAAAAACCCAAGTGACTGACAATGACCTCCATTGTTATGAGCTGTTTTGCAGTAAAAGGTTCATACAGGGTCAATATATTACTCCAGCTGCTAAAAATGAAATCATATCAATGTGTAGTAAATGTGCTCACTTACCTGTGCTTTTCTTAGGTCATCCTCAAGCTGCCTGATGCGCGATTTGGACCATGCTTTCATTTTCAGAAATCTGGCTTCAGATTTGCTTGCTTCCTCAGCTTTCAGCTTCACTTGAGCTGGGCAGAGTCATAAACTCAGTTGAAACACCATACCACGGAAAGAAATAAAAAGACACCAGGCTGACAACAGACTGGATACCTAACCCTGTATAAGAACCATACTCCCTACATTAATAATTTGGTAACAAGCAAAACATTACCATTTCTAAAGACTGACAAACAGAAATGGTTTGAGTTATCGTGACAAACGGAGAATCCTTAAGCAATACTACTACATTAGATTACCTTCCAGCTCTAACAGCTTCTGTGCTGTGTCCATGTCCACCGGGGAGTCTGTGGCGGTGTCTTTGAGCTGCTCATCTCCCCTTAGAACGGCTGGGGCACTTCGCAGCTCTTCCAGATGCCAGCGGAGCAATTGCTCCTTCTCCAACAACTCATTCTCATGTTTCTCCACTACTCGCTGCATCTCCGCCTCGTGTTTCTGCATGAGATCTCTTAACTGGGCTCGCATTACATGTCTCTCGGCATCCAGCTTTGACTGCATGTTGTCCTTCTCACCCTGCAGGCGCTGCATCTTCTCCACCAGTTCCTACAAATACGAAAGGATCCTAAGGTCCTACTCGCTGTCATGATCGGGCCAGCACAGTCAAGACAGCACTTTATTTACATGCAACACTGCTACCATGGCATTCTGAATGGATGGTGTAAAATGTTATCACATAATTAAATCTTACATGTTTCTTTTTTGAAAGTTGTGAAACCAGTACGAGCATGGTATGGTGTGGTATGAAGGACAATGTTTCTGAAATGTTAGAAGCGGATCATGATAATAGGAAAGACTGGTCAATACACCCTCACCATTATGTAAAGTTTGAGTTTGAGTTTTCTAAAAAATACTCTACTTATTTTGTGAACTTTGCAGGTTCACTTTTGTGTAAAGACTCATTTAGAATATACAAGTTTTTTATTCAGCATACATCATGTTCAGTTTGCATTATGATGTCCTATTATTAACCCTCAGGGCAAAAAATACCTAGTTCAAAATTCAAAGTTAACTTTTCCTCTAAATCACTTATTATGCTGTAACATGTAAACCTGTAACAAGTAAAACTACTCACCTTTATTTTTAGATCTTTATCATCTACCTCCCCCTGCAGAACATTTATGACCTGACCTTTTCCAAGCAACACCTCCTCCTTCTCATGGAGCTTCTGTTTCAAGGCCTTCAAAAGCTAAAACAAAACCATCACAATCTCTGCAGCTTATCGAAATCCTTGTAAGAATAAACAGATGAGCATGTTGGTCTGCTTGTGGCAGCTTACCTGTTCCAGATCAGCACTGGCATCTGACTTTGCAGCCAGCTTGAACAGCTCCTGTTCATGCATCTGATTTATTTCTAACAATTTGTTGTCCTTCTGAAGAATTATATCTTTAAATGTTTGGATCTGAAATGTAAAAACCAGGCAAGATATGGTATCGTTGCTCTTGTCAGAAAAAGGTACTGTAAAATGTATACACTTGTCAAATGCACTCACATTCTCTTTGTACATGTTCTCTTTCTTTTCAAACTGGGCCTTCTCATTCACCAGTAATTCCTTAAGACTCTCCGTCTGCTCCTGCAGAAGGCTATACCTCTCCTCAGTCTCCCCAACCTTCTTGGTGAGGTTCTGCACTAGCAACTGGAGCTCCTGCACAGAACCACTCTCCCCTGCTGACTGAAAATGAAAGGATCACAACAGAAAAAATGATCAGCACTGTTTGCAAAACAGAAAGCACAGCAAATCTTCAACAGTCATATTCTTAACTTCAACTGGTCAACTTCAAAGATCTTACGTCCAGTTCTAGCCTCCATAAGAATAAGAAATACCTTTTCTTCTGTTGTTTGAGCCTGGTGAGTCCGCAGAGTGATATCTCCTCCCACTGTCATCTGAAGGTCAATGATATATGCCTCTTTTTCTGCTAACTTCCTGTTCTTTTCTGCAAGCATCTCATCCATTTCCATTCCACGCTGCCTCTGGGCCTCCAGCTCTTCAGCCTAATGTAGGAAATTGAGGAAATGCAGTAACACTACACTGAGCACGCGTAGTCCAACAAAGATGATAGCATGAATCAACTTTCAAGTGTTTACTACCGATTTCTAAATTTGACTAACTGCACATTTTGGATCCAGTTTCCATGTTCTCTTCTTCTATTACTATCATGTGACAAATAGCTAGTATTAGCAAGTGATGTAAAATACTATGAAATTGTACTTCAAAACATTTTTTCAAGTTAATGTTTTACAATTTTACAAAAATTCTGGCATGGGGGAGGCAGCTGCACAGTGGCTCGGTGGCTAGCATGGTCACCTCACACCTCCAAGTCTGGGGGTTCAAATCCCACCTGGGTTCTCTATGTGGAGTTTGCATGTTCTCCCCATGTCTTGCAGGTCTCCTCCCATAGTCTCAAGACGTGTGATAAGGCTAAGTGGAGGCTCTAAATTTCCCTTGGTGTATATGTGCCCTACAATAGACCGGCAGCCCATTCAGAATTTACCCAGGCCTTTTGCTTTATGCTGCCTGGGATTGGCTCCAGGTCCCACCACCATGAAGAAAAAGTGGCATCCAGCCATCCCTTATTTTGAACAAACTAAATCTTTAAAAAACAATAATTACCCCAAAATAGCTCAAGAAAAACTGTTCAGGAAAAAGCTAACAGCAATGCATTATCTTCTGTGCTACATACAAGAATCAAAATTGCAAGTTATGCAAGCCGGGATTAGTTCATTCCCAAACAGAACTCTGCAGCTGTTCTTGTGGGGTCAGACACTGTTAGGGATACTGAGCAAAAAAAAGTATTAAAAAAAAAAAAAAAAAAACAACAAAAAACACAACACACCAGAAGAGAGACTCAAAAGAAACTCATTACAGGACACAAAGCATCCATGATTCATTATGCACAGAAAGACGCATGTGGTGAAGTGTCACCTTGACAGCCAGCTCCGCCTCCCTCTGTAAAAGCTGTTGCTCCAGTTCCTCTGTTTTCTTCCTCAGGAGGAGGATCTTCCCCCGACTTGCAGAAGCATGCTCCTGATCTCCATCTCCACCGCTCTGAGATACATCATACATCCGTAAATCACCCCAGTAAAGCGTAACCTGTGTACTTCAGTTTTTTTTTTTTTTATTATTACTTTTATTCATGCAATTTTTCTCCATATTGACATTTACAGCTATGTACACCAATATCCTCCAAATGCAATCTCCACTCACTATTCTAATTTCAGACATATGTTTAGTTCACTAAATGCTAGAGGCACATTAATTAACCAGCAGACATTTTTGTTTGCCTATTTTAGTAATACCTTGTATACTTCCAACTGCATGACACTAAGTTCCTTTGTGACACTTGAGCAATGCAGTAGGTGTCCAATAAAGCCAGGAAAGGTTAGACTGTCCCAGACATACCTTCTTGATCTCAGATTTGGCATCACTCCCCCTGGAGATGCTGAGTTGTTTTTTCAGATCCTCCAGTTGAGAGTTTAAGGAGGTAACCTTTGCTTTATTCTGGAGCCGCATTTTAGAAAGTTTGGTCTCACAAGAGTCCTTTTCTGCCTATTAAACCAGGAAGAATTTTACAAAAAAAATGTTCATAACAAACCTGCATTTTGATCAGACACTTAAACAGAATTCAGTAACGGAGTTACTTTAAAATAGTTAGATTAGCACATTTAAACAAAATGCCAGGAAAGAATCTCCTGAAAGTGGATAAGTTCTGACCCCAACAAATTACACAAGACAAAACATTAAAAGACCTGAAAACTAATAAGGCAGCAGAACCCAAAACCCCAGAAGTCACTGGCATATCTGTACTGATGTCATACCTTAAGCTGCTCATCTTTGGCTTGCAAGATGTTATCTTTCTCCCGAATGAGTTCTTTCAGCTGTGCCACAAGCTGTTGTGTCTGTGCAAGCTGCTCAGTGACCTCAACCACGGACTGGCTACTAGAGCCTTCCTGAGCTGCCAGGGCCTTGGGGGGAGGGAGATGTGAGATGAGTTAAAATGGAAACACAGGAAGTGGCTTTGATGTGGCACTGCAGACCTGCCTGTAGTGGGCAGACCCCCTAAACCTGTTTCCATCTACCTGGTTACAGAAATTCAATCATGATAAAGGGACAGTGAGCAAAAAATAAATAAATAAAAACAGGGCCTGAACAACATGAATATTAAACTGTAATAAGGTAAAAGCCATCCTATGTAATCAAAGAAACATAGTGTAGAACTCTCAATACTATATCATGTTTTTAACATTATTATTCATACTTACAGCCTCATTTTGGCCAGCTTCATCACTGGAGAACCACTTCAACATTATTTATTATTTTCTGTAAAAATAGGATCCACAAATAGTAATGAATAAAATTCCATAAACATATATGGCATGGAGAATTCGACTAAACTTTCAGATTCAAAAGAAGAGACATAGGAGATACTCATATTTAAAACTGTATATCCTTACATGAACTGTGAATTTCAAAAATTTTAAATCATGTCACATAATGTAACATTACCTCATTTTTTATGTTGCAGTTGCAAGTTTAAATACTGCTGCAAGAATTAAATTTAGTACCTTACTGTTTCAATTCCATAACTACAAGGAAAGCCTTAAAGATCTCATTCAACTTTAAATCCACAAATCACTTCTCTCTTGAAATCCCAGAAGACTGTCACAAAACAGAACCACAAGTTCTTGCATTTAACCATTTACCTGAAGCCTGATTCCATTCTTTTAGTCAATTAGAGCACTGCCATATGGTGTCAGTGTTCTAAAAAATAACCTAACCCCACATCAACAAAGCAGAAATGCAACAGACATTTTTTAATCCCATATTGTGTCTTTGTTGCTTGTTTATCGTCAGAGATTTAATAAGAACACCCATTACCAGATCTGTTTTGGATGGCCATTTTTCAATGGGAATGTAGCATTCAAGAACCATAAATGGCCATACTGTAACAAACATGAGCTGCTTTATACATCCACTCCTGCCCCTGGTCAACAAAAGTGTTTTCAACCAGCTAATCGTGCCACTATGCCACTACTACAATGGATGAAGTGAGTCAATGTTTGATTAGGGCACACTGCAGCTTAGAGGAACACAATGGACAGTATTAACTTATCTGGTGACACATATAATGAAGTTATGTGGATAGGTTATTTCGTTTTTATAGGTGTTTTATTTGTTTGGTTTTCCAGAAGGTCTTCTGGTGCCTTCAACATAAATCAGCATATCCAAAGCAGCTGAAAATCTGCCTGTTAATGGCACCCCCGCTCGGCTATCCCAGTGCTAAACTTTGACCAAATACGGCCCCACTCCATTTCAATCAAATAATATAGCAACCAATAACATTGCCAAGATTACCAACAACTATTTTAATTCGAGTCTTATGGTCGAACTGAGGTTCATGTTAGGAAATCGTTTAGTTAGATACGCTAGCTGGCGATATTATTCGTGGTAATGGTTTACAATCCATTTTCTCAATTTCTAAAGCTAAATCTATTTTTTAAGAAGTTGATGAACCTGTCAGCTATATAGCAGAATTGATTTTAAAAAAAATTAAAATTACATGCGAATCCGACGGATCCAGCTATGCTAACATTAGCTATCCGAGATGCGGTATGTATCCAAATTAATCTTATTCGCGTTTTTTTTCTTTCCTTTTAACAATTTACGCATTTCCCCCGCTTAGTATAGTTCAACTGGAGACAATTTTGTGAAGAATGAACGTTTAGTTAGCAGGTAGCTCGACAAGCAGACATTGGTATACTCCAGCCTGCTGGACTTCAAATCCGCCGCAGCGACGTCACGTCGAAGAACAGCTGCAGCGAAAGCTTACCTGGCAAAGCTGCTCGCTGCGGCCGCTGCTTTTCACTAGTTACAAAAACTGCCACCAAGTCGTCATATTTTTAGGGCCTCACTTTCACATTTTTACAGCGACTTCCCTGCTTCTCGTCACCAGCCATCTTGGTAAGGTGAGCGAACGGCAGCGCCGCCGACGACGCACGCGACGGACGTCACGTCAGTTCTCCAGCAGAAAGGGAGCGAGCTGTCACTCCTCGAAATTCCTCTACTACCGACTCGTCCAGGCATCTCTAGAACATTATGCTGTATCAGACAAAACTATGCATTAATAAACCTAAACTATGTGGACTACTTGCATCGGAGAGAGCTGTTTATTTGAAGCAAGTCATTTGGAACAAAATTCTTGACCACAGTCAGCATTGATTTGTTACTGATATTAGTGCATCATGTTTGTTGTTGCAGTAAGATGTGAATATATAACTTTTTTTCTTTTGTGAATGATGTCTGCAGTGTCATGTCTTGTTTATTATTATTTATTGTTTTGGCACTAGACTGAAGGATGCATGCACGTAATCAATATTGTACAGTGTACACAGTACAAAATTTTGAAACATGACTTTTATAAATAATAAAAAAAAAACCCTTCCAAGATGCATATCTTTAAAATGAAGACAAAATGTACCATTTATTTAATTAAATAAAAAAAATATTTATGCTATGGCCACAATGCAGTAAGGTTCAGAGGAATAGAAATGCAAAAAATATTTAAAAAAAGAAAAAAACACATTTTACTTTACATTACAACTTGCACTCTTGCACAACCTCTAATGTTCTTACCTTATAGGAACCATTAGTTAGTAAGGCTCATATCTTGCAACAGAAATAACTGATATTCTTTAAAACAAAAAAACTAGCCAGCAGTTTAATCTTTGCAAAAACCATTTAGTTAAATTATTCTTAAATTTAACTGTAACTAAGCAGGCTTAAACATCCATCCATCTTCCAACACTCTACAATGAAGTATTGGGTCACGAGTTAATCATCCCATACAAGTTATATGTATCCCACACATACCTATGTGTTTTACAAAAATAACAACAAACATCAATAACAATCATCACTCGAATGCACTTTTTGGTACATACATAGCTTATGAAAACATAAAATAGTTTGAGTGATTATGATTGTTTAGTCTTTCGATGAGGCACAATGAAAACAACAACTTTCATGTAAATCCAAAGTACAATACAAAGTGGAAATCCTGTTTAAGTGAAGGATTTCACAACGAAAAAAATACGGTACGATCATAATGAACTTTCTGTTTTGTCATAGTTTATAGGAACATGTCATTGTGAATCCTGAAGATCCAGACAGGAGACGGGATAGTTTGGAGAAATCAATATGGTGGTTAGGAGTAAACTAATGTGTTTGGCGAGATGGGGGCTGTTTAGGAACAGGGAGGTTTGTACTGAGGGCAACCAGAGCTGCTCCCATTCTCTATAAAACATTACCTTTCCTACATCTGTCTAGATATGCAAGTATTAATAAAATATTAACACCAACATGTAACTGCTCATTTGCTTAATACCCCAAAATGAGTCACGCTTTTCCCTTTAATGTACTATAGAAACTACTGTTACAACCATCCCTGCTATATACTTTTTGAATCAGACGCCAGACGTACATTCATTAAAGCTTGAAAACACATTTTTAGCAAATAACAAAACTGCAATATGCATGATTCGATTTTAACATTAAGACATGTCAATCCTAATTAGAGTAAATAAGTGTTATTATCTTATCATCACCTATGACCCTGCTCAGAATAAATGGTTGGAAAATGACTGTCTAATCATCATTATGCACTGAGTATTCATTTTGTTGAATTACAAGTGCATCATTTTAAAACTTAATTGTTCATAAAACCCAAAAATAGAGATGAAAGAGAGTTGTAACTGAATTGCTGTTGTATATTGATTATGCATACTTTTATTGATTACAAGCAGCAGTCCCCCAGCAGAGTAGGCCGCTCACTGATACCTGATAACTCGTTTGTTTTTCATGGCATGTTCCACTGGGTCCCACCCAGGGTGTTCTCTGTATAGATTCCAGGGTCCTGCAGTCCTGTACTGGATAAGAGGCCACAGAAACTGGATGGATGGATGATGTTCATTTTCCTTGTTGCTATTATTCTCAGTGTAGAGCACAGTCTTCCATAATACAAGGAGTTTTTTTTTTATAACTGCCAGGTCTTTTTCCATTGTTTGACAAACTACGCCAAAGGAATTAAGGTCCAGTTTTAGGTTGTCCAAGACCCATTTTTCCCACTGTGCTCCTTCTAGGAATTCTTCCAAGGAAATTTCACCTAGAATTAAACAGGGAATAAGCCAAGATATTTTGCTGAACAATCACTATTTTGGTACTGTAACTAGAAATTGCAATTTTGAGAATTTGTTATACTTACAAGAACAAAATAGTCACTTTAAAGACTTTTTACTAACACTTTTGTTCATTATCATTAATATCTATAGTAGTAGTCAAAAGATAATTTAACCTATCGACTTTAGTTTATACTATGCGTAAACACTGCAACAATGGTTAACAAGATTCTTGGGATCTGGATGATATATGTATTACTATCATCAGTTGTTTTTTCATCATGAAACCTTACCATCATTATTTTTGTCAAGGAGTTCCAAAATCCTGTCACATATTTGCTCTGATGTGAGGGCAGTAACTTGAATTGAATGATTGTGCTTCCTTATTTTATGAAGGTTGTACATTTAATGTGAAAGAGGAAACGTTACCTTGTAAGCTATAGCCTAACAGTAATTCCCACCTTGTAAAATTATGATGTACCTTCTAAAGTTCACATTTAATAATCTTAATATGCATTTTCTCAGAGCTATTTTTTGTAATTCAACTATTTGTCATTGTCATATTACAGTACTGTAATCATGTGCATATCACTTTTGTCAAGATGTTCGTTTTCCTTCCTGTCGAAAACCTTGAAGGACCACCTGAGTTTATCTTCAAGTTTTCCCCGTAGGATGACGTGCACTGCTGCTACATATTCCATGAAGTCTAGAGTGTTGTCCTATTGGAGAAAATCGGATACCTAACTATATTATGGACAATACTTAGACTCAAGCTATCATACTAAATAAAATTTGTAACCCCATTAATTGATATGTGAAAACAATCATTTTTTTTCATTATATCACGCTGAACAAATTTTTGTGCTTTTCAGGTGGGTCATTACTAGTTTTGGAGAATTACACATAGTTTAAGAAGTTATTTCCAAAACAACTACAATCTTTTTTACTCAATGTCATCTCATTTTTGTTAGGGCCAAGGTAAGACTTTAACATGCTAGGAACACAGCAAACGGCTTGTTTAAGCATACAATTTGCACAGATGATGAACAAATCGAGGAACTCACATGATTCGTGTCAAATGATCTGAAAGGTTTTCTATATATGCAGTTTCTTCAGTCGATGACTCACTATTGACTCGAAAAATCTTCTTGAATTCGTGCAAATGTACATTTCCACTCGGGCATTCTAAGGCAAACTTTTTGTACAGCTCATGAATCTGTGACACAGGCACCTCTTCGTCAGTATTGCTTTGTAACTGACCCATAGATTCAAAGGATACAAAATTTGAGCTTTTATTGTTTGGATGTAGTGTACTGGATGCTTCACCTGTGAAAGACTTACTACCATTTGCAGCTATAGCTTAAAGGCCAGAATGGTATTTTTAGTAAAATCTCTTATATCCAATTTTCTTTCAGCTCCCCCATCTAATCCAGACACTGTATGTCCAGATTGTTTTCTAATGTAGGTTTTCAGGGTACCCAGCACACATTGTAACACCTGAAAACTGCTTGTTCAACTGAACTTCAACTTTTTGTTCAAACCCAAGTTTGTTTTCAGTTTATAACTTCTGAATCCAAGCTATTTACTTAATTTCTTCTGTGTACACTGAATTTAGGCAGCCACCACCAAATTCATTACCAGAATCATATACTCTTCCTTCAGACACTCCTCCCAAGCATCATTCGCTTAATGCTTGAAGTAATTAAATGATTTAAATATAAATGTGGATTCCCTGTGAACCTGATCAGAATTTACTTTACTAATTTACTAATTTTGTTGGACTTATGTGTTAGCCACTCTGTGGAATGACTAGCGGAGGTTTCCAACAAATTCAAAGAAACGAGAGCACCAATATGATTACAGGTAATAGTGATTATTATTATTATAATGTGCTGTCAAGCTGATATTTACTCCTATCAACCATAATGAAACTTTCTGTCTTCAGGTGCACATGAAGCTTGACGTGAAAGCACACATGTATTGTGAAACCACTTAACCAGGATCTCCACTGTTTTTTATTCTCGTACATGAAAAAAATCTTTATATAAATATACATTCCTTGTACATTCTTGTATATTTTCTCATTGGATGTTTGTATATATCCATCTGCTGTTCTAATGTATATACGTTATGTGTATGTGATATGCATATATATGGTTTACGTTAGCAGAGTTCTACCACAAGAATTTCAGTGCATGGTTAACTGTGTGTGAAATGTGCAACTGACGACAAAGACTTGAATGTTGGATATTGAAAAAGTAGTCTTCATCGTAGCCACAGTAAAAGCTAGAGTGAACTTTCCAATCTGCTAATATACGTGCATAACATGACAAAAAAATCTGTCTTGAAGTAAATGAAACAAATATAATTGGCACAGGTTTCGCTGAGCCTGCATACTGACCCTCTAGAATGTTACTAATTATCCACTCATAAACAAACAGAATAAAGGAGTGTGTGTAGCTGCAGTATTGAAAATGACAGAATGAAATGTGTGTTTCGGTGTACTTGATGAAAAGTTGAATACAATAAAATTACTGAAACATGATCATTTTTGAATTTCAAAACTGGAAATGAGCAAATTTAGGCTAAACCTGTTCTATTGGTACTGATATGCCAAAAGTACTTGAACATAACATGAAAAGAGTATTAAACCAGAAGTGCCATTGTGGCTCTGCCAAAGGTGAAACCACTTTGGAATTTAATGCCGAGTCATTGCAGTACAGTGCTAATGCAGTCTGAAGTGGGGCTGACATTACCACGCTGCATTCCAAGAAGACATCTGGAAATGATGTGATGTCAAATTTAGGATGAATGAAAAAGATATCTTCATCCTTTTTATTTCAGACTATATAAGCATATAATACATAGACATTTTATTGATTTCTATATACTGTAGGTGGTCAGCATGACTGCTTTACACCACCAGGGTTGGAGGTTCGAATCCTGCCTCCGCTCTGTGTGCGTGGAGTTTGTGTGTTCTTCCTGTGCTTTGCAGGTTTCCTCCTGCAGTCCAAAGACATGTCTTCTAGGCTACACTACAAAATTACCTATTGTGTGTTAGTGTGTTATTCTTCAACATCAGGTGGAGCACCTTGTCAGCTAAATCCCTTCTTTGTCTCATCAGTTCACAAGCAGACCCTGCACTAGCACAGATCATAATGCTAGGAAAGAGAGAGATTTATTCATAATTTCTTAACTAAAATACATAAATACTGGTTTAATGTGCAGTAACACTAATACATTATCCTAACATTTAAAAAAGGAATTAAAATCCCATTGCATGGCTTAAATGCTTAAGTGATTCAATCATTTTTAAGCCACATTTCAGACACTGGGGAGCATGGTGACTCAGGTAGCACCATCGACTCACAGCTCCAGGGCTGAGGGTCTAATTCCCGAACCTCACGCTTTATTACCTAAACTAATGTTTAAGTTATTTCTAAATTGTCACACATTACATTGCTTAGATGCACAGATTGCATTGTCTCAAAATCATCAAATCAATTTTTCAGCTTGCCCACACATGTACACCAGTTTTTCACATTTTACAGATTTAAAAGATTTAAGCTATATTGACATTCACATCCTGGAGAAGTCCTGCTCTGTTGCAGGCTATTCCATGGCGTTCCGCTTCATCGAACTGGGAGGCACTTGCCACCCAGTTCCACTACGGCCTGTCAGAGCAGGTGAAAGGCTAGCTGTTCTCCTGAGACCTGGGGGGGAGCTCAGAGAGTCTCATTGCCCTGGCCGTCAGGGTCGACAACCGGCTGCGAGAACAATGTGCCTGCCAACCATCTGCCTCTAACTCCGGCCATGGCATTCCTGGCTGACTGCCCCAGTGTTCCTTCTGGCAAGTCACTGCAATTGGGATGGAACCTCCATCCATGCAGGAGCACGATCTGTGAATACAGTGAGGCCTGTGTTGTAGTGCGGTTAGCTGAGGTAATACCAACTCACTTGACTCTCCCATCTGGAATGATACCTTTTCCCATTAGATCTCTGGGTATTGCACTCTGGGCACTACAAATATCTTGTGATACCTTTATGTTTAGCTAATTGTCCAGTGGTTTTTCAAGCCTCGAGGAGCAAATCAATGAATACATTTGTCTATATGAACAATATTCTCATCTTCTTCTGCTCACTTGCTGACCATGTCATTCATGTCGACATCGCGTAACAACATCTGCTTATCCACAGATTGCACCGTAAAATCGAAGATGTACCATCACATCACCATCATCACCTTTCTTGGATATGTAGTGTCCCACTTCAGGGGTTACCATGGACCCCACCAAGGTCTCCACAGTCCTGAATTGGTCCAAAACCCTCCAACTGTTAAATGGCCTGCACATTAATCACGCAGCTCTCCTGTTCATATTTTCACTTATACTGGGGACTGGAGGCTGTTTTTGACTAGCTTGAGTGGCTGTTCACCACCATTCTGCTTTTTGCCCCACCTGGATCCCAATTGCCCCTGTGGTGTGCAAGTTGACACCTCCGATGTGGGAGCCAAAGCAGTTCTGCCACAGCGGGTATAATGGTAAATGACAAGCCTGGTGGTCACTGTTCTTCAAATATTTTAATTTTACTCTTATCATCTGTCTCAGCTTCAAAAACACATCTCTCAGCAGTTCAAGTGCCACACCCCAGCAGCCTCTCCTCAGATGTCCTCCTGCTGGTGAAAATAGTGGCCCCACTTCGATGGGACATAGAGACTTTCATCACCTAGGCACAATGCCCCGAGCCTGGCCGCTCCAAGACTCTGGAGTATCCGTGGTGAAACACATGGAGTGTGTGTAGGGATACTTACAAATCCCACACTGAATGCTGTGCAGCTGGACTTCTGCCCCGTAGACAACAGGTTTGCCTCAAAAAGATTGCAAGTTGCAGAGACAAAGACTATCATTTATGCTATGCAATGAACAGCAGTTATGAGTACCCAGCCTTCTCTAGATGCTGAGTGATGAGTCTGAAAGGGTACTGCCTACAGACTCTGTGGTCCAGCTGACAGATGTTAATGTACACATGGGAAGATACCTGGAGGGGTGTGTAATTGGGAAGAATTGCCCCCTAGTGCTAAACGTGAATGAATTGTTATTGGACTTCTGAGCAAGCCATGGATTGTCCATAGCAAACACAATATAAGTTAATGAGTATGTGTGGTAGAAGAGCAGAACTTGGCTAACAGTCAATAATTGACTTTACATCTAACAAAAGACTCTGTATTTTTAACACTTGAGTTTAGAGAGGAGCAGAGCTATCTTTTGATCACCACTTAGTATTTCGTTAGATTTATCCTGGATGTTCCAGGACAACTCAGACCAGGAGTTTTTCTGGGAATGTCTGGCTGAAGTTTCTGTGTGAGATGAATTGAACTCCCACCTCTGGAAAAGCTTGTTGAGCTTGCCAAGTGAGCTTGGAGATGAAGGCACCATGTTCAAGGCCTCAGTTGCTGCAGCAGCTGCCATAAGCTGTGACCAGAAGTCAACTGGTGACTGGTGCAGTAACATTAGGACCTGCTAGTGGACACCTGTTGTGAGGGAAACTGTTCCGAATATGTTTTGGCCAACCATTTGACCCCTTAGGAGGGGAAGGAGAGACGTTGCTCGGGGTATGTTCAGTCAGGGTGGCGAAGTGCTAACCAACTCTGGGGATATTGCTGATTAGCAGAAAGAACATTTTGAGGAACTCTTTAACCTGAAGGATTCGGCCATCACCAGAAGGCAGTGTTTGAAACTTCTGTTTGATCAGAATCCATCACTACAGCTGAACTTGCTAGTGGGGTTAGAGGCTTCTGTGGTAGAAAGACCGCAGGGGTAGACGAAATCTGTCCAGTGATGCACTGAATGTCATTGGGATCATGTGACTGACATATTTCTTCAATTTTGATAGGTAAGGCAGGTAAAGTGTGTTCCAACAATAGGTGGTTACACATCTCAGTCTCGATGGAAAAGCCTGTGCTAGTGTACGACAAAGGAGACGCTACCTGATGCTCAAACCAAGAATTCTGGAGTAACAGTACAGATTGAAGCTGGGCAATTGAACAGTCAATCAAAGTTAAAGAGTTTAAGTATCTTAGGATATTGTTTCCAAGGGATGTAAGAGGGAACGTGAAACTGACAGGCAGATGGTTTTGGAAGTCTGCAGTTGTGAAGCAAGGGTTAAGTTCTAAAATGAGGTTCACAGTTTCCCGGTTAACGTAAGTGTGTACATCCCATAATGACACCACAGGGATGGGAGCTGTTCCAGGCACATGCCACAGGTATGGACCCCCTAAGGAAGATTGAAGGAAATGCTGGAGGGATTATATCTTCCAGTTTATTGGGGAACATCTACAGATTCCCCATAATGAGCTGGAATCTGCCATGGAAAAAGAGATCAGGTCTGAGCTGCCTGTCATGCTGCTACCGTGACCCTTGCCAGAAATAATTATTATTGTGAAATAATAACCCAATGGGCTGGCAGAATGTAGTTTATTTGTACTTAATTAAAGTGGTGTTTGGATACCAAAAATAGACAACCTGGTGGCAGGATAATTGTAAAGGACTTTTGTTTGGTAATTGCGTATTAATGCACTGATAAGTGCTGGTGGGTAATGTGGGAGGTTTGTGCTTTGCTCCACCTCCTTAATTGTGTTGATGTGTGTGGATGGAATCCAGCGGACTGGTGGGATTTTCGGGAGTTCACAAGAGTATAGGAGCCCACCAAAAGAATAAGAAAATAAAACGTTAACTTTGTTTCTTTAAAATCTGCCAGGTGTTATTTCTGTTTTAGGCTTAACACATCTAGAACCGATTTTTATTATTTTTATTAATTTTGTGTGGGAACACGACAATTACAGTTCAGATCTTCTGTGCACATATTTGTTCAAGAACACGCAGGGCAAAATGACTACAACAATATTTAACTTCAGAAGGTAATCTGAGCCAAAATTCTGTACCAAAAAAAAAAATCTGAGTGAAATGAATCTGAAAGACCCACGGTTGTCTCTTTCTTGAAAAGCTAATAGTGGAAGAAATTTATTACAGCCTTAATGGGAACAATGCAACAAATGTAACTTACAGATTCATGTTGAATGATTTTTTTCTATGGCAATTTGGGAAGATAAATCCAGATTATTCATCCCAACCAGATTTATCACATGCAAAAATTAAAATATTTATTGGACAATTTATTTAAAACATACAATCCTAAGGAATACACATGTAATCATAACTGTTGGAAGTCTGCCTCAAAGTACAATAACCAACCGTTAATTAGTGTGGATGTTAGTCTTAGTAAAACTGCAGAATTAAGTCCAAGGTTAACACTTTGGCACTGAGGTAATTTAGCGTTTAAAAATAGTTTTCTGCGTAGTTTTCTGACTTTACGGTGCTTTTTCAAGTTACTGTGTAAAGGATATGCCATCTTTAAATTAAAACATCTAGATGTCACCTAAAGCAAAAACAGCTGCAAACTAATGCGTTACTGTCTTTGATCACTGCTTGTCGAAACTGTGAATGTATCTTCATTTATGTATAAAAATTACCGTTCAGGCACTCGTTTAGTGCGTATTCGTCGTCAATTTAAATGCATACTTGCCATAGTTTAATTGAAAAAAACACCTGATTGAACTAATACAGAAAACTACTGCCATCATTACAATACAAATATAAATATCATTGCTGTATGTTTCACAGCAGAAAGTGTACATTCGAACCCTCCTACTAAATAGTGATTAAGCGAAAACAGGAAGGCACCGAGTAGCCAGCTCATTGCTACCCTCTGGCGGCGCCAGTGACGTCTTGCAGCGACGAACGAAAATTAAATACAGTAAACATTGAAAACGTCACTTCCTCTTACATTAAAGCTGAAAAACATATTCGAATCTCTAAACCGTGAAACAGTTTTATTCATTTCAGCGATTCGGGACATCCTCTTTGGGGGGCTGGACGCCTCCTGGAAGGCAGCTGTGTCGCATTTTAAACGAGAAGCCATAGGAAGAGGCTCCACTGTACCTGTTTACGGCGATGAAGGTGAGTCGCAGGGGGGTGTGTGTGTGTATGTATGTATGTATATATATATATATGTATGTTTGTTTGTTTGTTTGTTTTTGTCTGTCCGAGTCGTGGGCCGTCGCCGTTTCTCCACACTTGCATGAAATATCAGTTAGCTGTAAGGGACCCACTGACGCTCCTGCAACATCACGTTCTGAAACTGTCGACATTATAACAGTGTTACTTGGTTTCCATATTTTAATACCAATGAATTCTGCAAAATGGACGCTTAATCTAACGGAGGCCATAATGGTATCTATATGCTTATTATTTATGGCCCAAATGAACACATGTGGTGAACACCCAGTTGTACCAACAGAATAAAACCCACAGCTTTAGTTTGTGTTCTTCTGTAGTTTGAAACGTATACTTGCCATACTTTATTTGAAATAATTTTTCTATACCTTTATGATGTTATCTGAAATAACTAAAAATAAATTCAGTGTTGTATGTATATATTTGCTCTGATTTAACTGTTAATTATTTTTTAATCTTTTTTAGTTTCATACACACCCTTATAGTTTTTTTTTTTTTTTCTTTTTTTCAAAGGTATGTTTAAACTGACCAAACCACCAGCTGTTGTTTTCTGCCCCCCTATTTTCCTTTAAGGGACCCAACTCAGACAGCAGTCTTGCGAAGGAAGCTAGCTTGTCACCTGGCAGCAGCAGTGAGGAACTGCCAGCATATCTTTGTGAGGAGCCACCAGAGGGTAAATTTCATTTGCCTTCTCACATTGTGGAGTCAAACATGAGGATCGAAACAATAGTGGTTCAGTGGTACCCTCCAAACTCAACAAGTGTGAGAATGGGGTAGACACATGCTCAAGTAAGCATATTTGAGAGTATTAGTGGTTTTCACCTGTTGCTAATGCAGTGCATTTCTGTGAATTCTTTAATGACTGGTAGGTTCACCCACTATACGCAGTTGCTGAATCAGTTACACAAGAAAACAAGTTTTCTCCATTTTAACTTAGAGTTTAAGTCTGCTACCCCTGAACTGTCTTTATGATCATTCCCCAAATTAGCCAATATATCTGAAACGTTATTTTTAATATAGATGTAAGAACTGAAGGTGGTAAACTTTACAACTCTTTGAAACAGATATATAAAAATGGTTAAATATATAAGGATTTAACTAATAACGTACTTGTGCAGTATTCATTGAGCTTTTCTATTTTGGCTTTGCTAATTTACAAATGTACATGACCATAAGCCTGTTTCAATATGTAATCAACTTTGGAATATCATCTCAGATCCTGCTATTTTTTAATCCTATAATGGGTTCACAGACTTAATCAGGTTTGTTAGTGGAAGTACAGCAAGCACTTAATCATATTCATAACTGGCATCTGGAGCTTTTGCTGGGAAGTAGATGGCTTTGTTAAATATCCTCTTGTTTGTTAAGGGCGTTATGTTGTCTGGAGTACACCAAGCTAGCTTCTCTTTTAAATGTGGTCAGACAACAATCAACTAGCAAGGCAACACATCTATAGTCATGCTATTTTCTTAATCTGGGGCCAGACAACTGGTTTTGTGCAAAACAACTTCTGATTCTGCGTCTGGAGCCTTTCATATCTGCTTTTTTGGTTTCACCCATTTCCGTACGAGTGTCAGAGATGGCCTTCTGTTGTGTGCATTTGTAAATCATGAACGTTCCCAGCTGTCCAGCAGCTTGTCTTTAACTGCATGATTATGGCATAGATAATGAAGGTCACGATGACGGAAGAAGCCTTTGGTGGTCTATGCATTCAAAACAGTTGGAAGTGATCTTAATGGCTGCAAACAATGGTGACAGCGATGATAAAGTGTTGGCCCCATGGATTTGCTGGAGGTGCCCAAGGCTTTGTAAAGCCAGGTATTTCACATTATTTGGAAAGGCCAAACAGGATAATATAACTGCTTACTTTAAACATATTTCATTCTTCTGTGGGGTGTTGCATTTTGAATCATCTCTGAGGATTTGTGTAGGCCTGTGTCCTCAAGAGGGCCTCATTTTCCAACTAAAGATCCAGCTTAAGACCAAACATTGAAAAGCTATTGCTTTCCTGAACCTCAGTAAAACTAGGTTTTGGGGAAGTTAAGCTTCTATATATATATCTTTCTCTAAAAATATTAATATTTTTCCCTGCACCTCAAGATTAAGAAAGGTAAAGTTGGTTGTTTTCTAGTTGGAATTCTAATGCTGAATGAATATCCCGTGCCAACACAGGTAATGTGAGAAGATTTCTTTATATGTGTGTGTTCCAGAATTTCCAGATGAAAGTGTGGTTTTACCAAAAGGATATACTTGTGGAAATGATTTTCCCCATCTAAAGAGATCTCACCACTTCATGGTGCCTTGGTTCAAGTGCTCTGTGATATACTGTTTGGTGAAAATAACATCTAACAGAAATCATAGTGAAAGCAAGGCTACTCAGAGTTTTCGCATGGCTATGAGTAAAAAGATCTTTATTATTTCTGATACAGAGCTGGTATAATTCTGAATTAGTAATGCTTTTTCTCCAATCGTATGCTTGTAAAATAATCGTATATGGAGCAGATGAACAATCCTGTCAGATTAATCTACGATTTCATGACAGTGGAGTTCATGTGGTATTGCATGCTAACACAGAGTACGCAAATTAAAAATGTAAAAATTCATTCTATTTTTAGCAATGATGAAAGCTAAAGCATTTATGAACAGGCATTTGATGTTTTAAATCATGCCTTTAAAATATGTTGTTTTACTGATGACTTTAACGTAACAGTAGAAAATGTTTTATAAAATGTTTTTGTTTGGTCACATACGGATCATGCAGCACACAGAGACCTGCTGTTATTTTGAAAAAGCAATAGTCTTAAGGAGTTTTGATGTTTATATCGCAGTGCTTCATAATTCGATGCTTATTACTCAAATTCAATCACATACAACATCAGGTTATCTGCCGTGTAACAAGGCTTTCTGAGCATACTGTAGTTATTCACCGGCTCCTTGTAACATGTCGTACAAACGTAACACATCGCGTGCGGATCGTTCTCAAAGAGTCATACAAGAGTCATTTACAGGCACGGTGAAGAAATGTTCTATTAGGGTTCTGTTTTCTCCTCCGGAGCTTTAGAAGTATTTTAACCTTTTGACGAGAGTGGCCCTGTAATGAAGAATGGCCATTTATACATAAAATATTGTCGGTTTTTATTATTAAAAATGTACACGGTTTCCATCTGAGTGGGAGATGTGGAAAGTAATTGTAAAATGTCTGTGTGTCCTACGGGTGACTGGACTTGGTGGCAAGGAGATGTACTCTAATAATTTATGATTTCTGTACTTCAATGATGGGCTCTTTAGGGAGATATGGGAATTGTTTTATCTTGCTTGAGGGAAGTGGAAAAGTTTGCAGCTTTCAGATCATGATGCAAATGAAATATATCAGCCAGTACATGTAGAACGTATTAAAACCAATATGAAAACATTATCCTTGTCCTGCTCTTGGCTTTGAACATTGTGTTCCTGCCATTTTTGTTTGATCCCATATTGTAGATTCTACAGAAGCTACTAGCCTTTGTTAATTTTGGTTTGAGAGAGACTGTATTGCTTATATATTTTAGTTTTATGGTAGAGGGTTTGAATCTAATATCACTGACTATAGTTAATGTGTCCATGTGTAAATGACAGCTTGACTTAACTCACTAATATCTCCATCTGTAGTTCTGGCTAGAAGATCTGTGGAGGCTTTTGGCTCTTATCAGAGGTCAAGTGCCCTCCCTTGCATATATTTTCTACAGATGAAAACACAGGCTACAGCTGTGCATTTGGGTAATTTGTTACTCTGTCTTCAATATGACCGCAAGACTGGGTCGTCTGTTTTTTTAGGCTCTTCGGAAACCCTCAGCGTTCATTGGCGGTATTGATTGGATGGGTAGTGAGCTCACCTTTGATTCAATTGCCTGCCCAGATTATGTCCAAGAGTTTCTCACCCAGACCATGAATAACCACTTTGGTCCCTTTTGATAAAAATGGATTAGTGGGGTTAAGCAGGTACAACAGCCGTTCAGAAAGATGAGTGACATTGCAGACCCCATTTCACAGCTCCGCCTGATGACCTGGATGTGGGGACCCTGGTGGAATAAGGAGAAGTTATCAGAAGCCTTAATAGGGCTGTCAGAATCTGACAGAAGAGGCCAAAAGCAATGCTGCTTGGCACAGAAATAACCATCCAGTGCCTCCACCTGTCAGGGCAACTCAGCCAATCCAGTATTTCTGTGATCTAGAGCCGAACTCACCTCCCTTCCAGATACCTGATGCATTTCCAAAATGTTATCCTTGGAAGCTGAGCTGTTTCTTGTGTGCGTGTGTGTGAGAGAGAGTCTTATTGACTTTTAAAATTTATGTTTATTTATTTGAGAGATGTTTCTTTCCCTCTATGACTTGTGCGTCAGTGCAAAAAACAAGTATATGCCAATGTTCCTCAAAAGTGCCCTGATTAGTTGAACCATTTGGAAAGCACCAGCTATGGACAGGGTGAAGCATTTCCAGTTAATTAGAGAGCCACACTTTTGTGTGTGGTTTGTCCTGAATGGTTTCTTTTTGAGGTTATTGTTATTTGATGGAAATAAAAGATAAAGTACAGAGGTGTTCAGTTGACCCCCACCCCACAACAGATGCTGGTGTGCTTCATCGCGGTGATATGACTTAGTTATGTTGTGTTAATGAAAAGGGCATGGCTGGGAGTCACATGATCTGCTGAAGGTACAAGAATAGGTTGGATGGATTGGGGTAGACTTTTCCAGAATGCTTTTATTTGCTGTTCTGTTGTCTAAGTCTTTGGGAAGAAAAATAATTTGTTTGGTTATACAGCCAATGTCCCATCTTAGACAGACATTAACAGACTCTTGTTTTAAGCGATGAAAAGTCTCAGTACCTGATATATTGAAAATCTTCCCTTTGTGAAGACAAATAATAATTGGTGTAAACTGTCAAAACAGCCTAATTTTATAATTCAGATAGCATACTTTTTTTCAGTTAACCTAATTGCAGAATTATTAATTAGTTCAGAGACCTGGTTTGAATTTATCATATTAGAAGTGTTTTTGACAAGATGACCATTGTGTGGTTAATATTCCCAAACATTCTGTGCTTAATTGTCTGGTACAGTTACTAGCCATCTTGAATGTGAAAGTGACCTGATTAGCCATCAAATCAGCTTTGAAATGTGGTCATGTGACACCCTAGACTCACCATCTTATAAATAGTTCATATAATCACTGCAGTCTTATTTGTAAGGCCAAAGGGGCTGGCTACACCTGACTGTAGACATTTGTTGTTAAATCATGGATTTGTTTTGGGGCACTTTCTACAGCATTGGAAGGAGAGGACTAAGCTAAATAATTGATTGCAATTGATTTCAGCCTCATGTCCTCTGCTGAGGATAGAATTAGGAGAGAGAGCACAGAAAACCCGCATCAGCCAGAAGCAGTACAAAGACATTTACAATCCTACACACACAAACAGGGATGTGTATTTTATTCAGTGACATGTCAGTGGTATGATTTAACAGCAAATTGGAGTCTCCCTCTTACCCTCAGTTGCATCAGCAAATGTCCAGCAATTAAAATTAAAAAAAAGCACACTGTAAAATTGTAAGCTAAGTTGCCTAGATTGAAGGTTCCAGCTAAGTGAATAAATGTCTTGGAGAGATAATCACTTCCTGCTGTCAGAAGGATAGTCATGGATGCAGCAGCTTTGTGTTTCTAAAGCAGGTGGTGATTTGAGAGCACCAAAAGACTGTTTTTGCAAAATGCTGTTGATTAGAGTTAGTTTTTTATGTGACATTGTTTACAATTTTGATGTCAACCAAACTCTTTATATTCTTGACTGCTGCTCTTGAGTAGTGAGAAGACACATGAGGCTTCAAAACCTATGGTGGTTGGGAGTATCCTAAACTACCAACTAATGCCAGTTGGGAGTTTGGGATATTCTTATCCACCGTGGGTTTTGAAGCCTCATTTAGCACCAGCATTGATTTGTAAGTATGGGATACTCCCACCCACCGTGAGTTTCGAAGCCTCATTTGTCCCATCACTACCCATGACAGCCAAATACAAGTTTTTGTTGGGAGGATACGGAGTAGAAATGATTTTCTGCTTTGGTTACTCCTCATTTAGTAGGCAGTAAAGAGGATTAAAGGGAAAGAAGCAGAGCAAATCTGCTTTCTCTGGACCTGAGGTTATTGAAATAGAAAGACTCGGTAGGACATTCTGCTCCTCGTTCCGGCGTTGTGTCCACTTGCAGCCCGCACTGAATTTCTGTTTCATCTTCGTGTTTTCATGCTTAGAGGTGAAAAAAATACACCTTAGCATGTTACCATGCATTGATTTGTCTTTCTATCTCTCCTTTTTAGTCTGATCATGTCGTCTCATTTCCATATTATTGGTCTTTAAGGCACTATGATCTTTCTGAACAGCAATGCTCTTGTGTCTCTCACCAAAGGCTTTTGAATCTTGTCAGACCATGTGATGATCAGAAAACCTCAGGTAAAATGAACAAAGGAATAGGATGGGATTGCAAAGTAATATCAAAGATATGCTGATGTATTCCACGATGTATTTTAATGGCCCAAGTATTTTTGATATTTATATTTTCCTGATGCTTCATTTTGAATGTCAGAAGTATATTTTTATGTCTTGAATACTGTGAAGATACATTAAAACTAGGCTTCAGAAAATCTCAGGTTAAGACTTGATCCTTTCATTCATTTTCCAAAATTCTGATCCTATGCAGGGATGTCTGGAACCTTTCCCAGGTAGCAGAGGGCACAAGGCTGGGGTATACACTGGCTGCAGTGCCAGCCCATTACAGGGCACAGTTACACATTATGGGTAATTTAGACATGCCAGTCAGCCTAAACGGTGTGTCTTTGGACTGCGGGAGGAAACCAGAATACCTGGAGCAACCATAGGGGGAACATACAAATTCTGCACACACAGGTGGGATTTGAACCTCGAACCTTGGAGGTGCGAGGCCACAGTGCTAATTATTGAGCCCCTGTGCCCCCCCAGGGCCTAACTCATCAATTCTGTTTTATGTATATGCTGTAACATTTAGCAGAAAGCATATCGGACTGTGTTTCTTATAATAAATCACAGATGTACATGACAGGTTTAGTTTTTAATCAAAAGTTAATTTGTTGCTGGTTGTAGATGTTTCATTTTCAATCGCCAGTCTCTTGGGAATTGCAGTCTCATTGTGTCCCGGATTGATGCAATCTCACTGTGATATCACAGTCGAAGTGCTCTACAGTAATTGGAAAGCATTGGTCATCTCACATCACAGGTGGAAGTTCAGCAAGCATGTGACCTCTGCATGGCGTTTCCTTATCACGGTGGCGTGCGATGTAATGTGCAGAAAAACAGCTGAACAAGCTGACCCCACCGACTTTCCAAAGTTATCCTGAAGGGTACCGGGAAAAACGCAAGGCATTATTAATATCAGAAATGAGTTATTATTGACTTTTTGCCCCTCCCCCTCCACCTGTATGCTGGTGACATGAAGACTGTTCCATCATCCTGACAGAGCCGATCCATGTCAAGAGGAGAGTTTGATGGGGTGTGCAATGGTGATAGATGGACTGTCAGCTCTGGGCCCTCAGTGGAGAAGCAGAAGAAGCATGCTGTTCACCACTGTCTCCCTTGGACCCTCCTCACCTACACGCGCACGCACGCACACACACGGCTTGTTTTCTTCATTCAGAATGGCACCAAAGACACCATCTGTGCAGACCTAAGTGGGTTTTACGGAGGCTTATTGACTTGACATTGATACATGGCCTTATCATTGTGGATATTTGGAAGGGACAGTTAGTGTTATAAACAGTCATTATCACCATGATGGCCTCCATCCGGATTCAGAAAACCAATTATGTGACGTTTACATGTACAAAGTACCATTCCATGTAAGGTAACATTGCATGCCTGCATCACTCATTTCATGATCACCTTATTACCCAACCAGCTGTCAATGAATCATGATGGGACTGAAATCTCAGTTCTCACTTGACTTCAGTGGAGAAGACTACTGTCATAGTGGTTTAAACCCGCTCAGGAAATTGCTGTGAAGGGACTATAGTCCTACAGATCCTACATTGACTCACCTAGCACCTTGCCCTGGATTCTCCATATGGGACTGTATCAGTAGTCTATTTTTGGCCTTGCTGTTGTACCCTCGAGTGCGGCATTCAAACATAGTTTTTTCATTTAATGTACAGCCACATGTATGTCGAGTGTCAGGATTGACCTGTGAGACTCACGGTTTTCGGTAGTTTATGGTTTGGTGTGCACTGTAATCAAGGAGAAAAAAGTCTTTCCCCAATTGTACAAAGTTCTTGGCCACCTCTGCTCTCACAATTTGCTTGTTTTTTTTTTTCTTTCACCAAAAAATACAGGTTTTCCATCACACATCTTGCAGTTTTTGACATGTATACAATTGAAAGCCAAAGCAATGTTCTATTAAAAAAGGAAATAGATGCTTTGTAAACTTCAAAAATGGAAAGATGAGATTCCAGATTGAACTATAATAACCACAATAATATGATTTAATCACACGTTCAATAATACGTTTGATTCATATCACAATCCTGATGTACTAATCGTATGTTCAAATCTTTGCCATCTGGACAACATTAAGGGAAAATAAAATAGCTATATATACATATATATGTAAACAATGAAGGTCACTAAAAAGGCCATGGAGTTTGGGGATTAATGAGTCATTATTTTGTTGCTATGTAAATGTTAATTCACTTCATGAATGTATTTGTTTGTGTTCTCAGTTGCTTGCTTTTTAATGTTAACTGTTAGAAAAAACATTTACACAAAATCATGTGTAGCAGCCTAATTGTAAAACTGATAAAATAAGCAGGAAGTTACATCCAAGACCCATATAACCTTGCATACTAGTAAAGATGTATTTAAGTACAGAAACTTCGTATTTGATGTGGTTTCTAGATATTTTTTTTAATTGTCTAGGACGTTTCATGCCTGTCATGCCTGGTGTTTTACTTGTGTGGTTTATGGTTATTAGCACATTTGCTGCTGTGCACTCAAACCAAATAAAAAAAAAAAAAAAAAAAAATGACAATATGATGACGTGCTGCACTGTGAAAAAAGGGGTGTAATACGATCCTTAAATAAGCCCCAGGTATGGCCCCCCCATGGAGCTTCCTTGCATTTGTTTGTGGGTAACGATCGAATAAGAGTGTCTGCCCGCTTAGCTATCAGAGACCCTCCCAAAATCTCCCCTGCTATCCAGAACAGTGAGAAGTGTCACTGGTTTTGACCTTGGCGTCAAACTGCATGTGTTCAAAAATGACTAATAGAGATCAGCAACTAGAGGAAACAAGATATATAATGACCGTGTCTTTTTTTGAGTCTTGCTTTTTTTCATCCAAAAAGAAATACTGGCTGCTGTCAGAAATCTTGCTGTTTTCACTGCATTTAGGTTGACAAGTATGAGGCTGTATAAATGTGTGAATATGTGAAAAATCATGAGCTTTGTATATTAAGATCTTTGAAAGAAATTGATAAGGTAATGTAATCTGTTGAGCTAGATGGGCCTTGTCAGGCTTGCAGTAATTTTTTCATAACCAGTTCTCAGAAAACCATCTACTTGTGGCTGTAAGCCCTCACAGCTGTTGTTTGTGGTGAATTTTTTTTCCGATCATCTCCGCCCTGGATGATTTGGTGTAATGCACTACTGTGTTCCACATTTTAGAACTTCACTTGTTCAGTTTTTATCTTGTGCTGCTTGAAGACACTGGAAAATTAAGAAGTAAGCATACCTCAACATGGCTAAATTCACTTAGTCATTCCTTTGGATTATCCCCTTACTGGTACTTTGTTGCGTATTTTTGGATAATGGATACATTCTCTGCAGCCCTTTGTGAAGCTTGGCCTTTAACATCTTGATCTTCCACAGATATATGTACAAAGTGTTAAATGGCTGTTGAAAAAGGCAGTGATAAAATGGGAAATGTGCAGGGAGTTTAGGAAGAGGAGTAAAACTTCTAACTCAATCTGTCCTCACATTTTCGCTGATTGCTTATTAAAAACGGGATCTCAGTGAGCCTGGAGTCCATCCTACGAGGCACAGGGCATGGAGCAGGGGCACCCTGGGTGGGATGCCTGGCCATCCATCCATCCATCCATCCATCAGTCACTCATTCAACAGTGGAATTAGTATTATTCAACTTACAATAAAATTATAGTTTAAAAGAGTTTTGAGGCATGGTTGCATGTGTTTGTTTTGGTTTCTGGCACAGAATATATCAAAAAATAAATACTGACCTTCATGTTTGTCATATGAAGCTGCACCTGTGTTTTTTTTTTTTTTTTAAATCTGGCCTCTGTGATTATTCCATCCCATCTTTCACTTGACAGATGTGTGCATATGGTACAAATTGACGAGTGTTAATGAATGATTCATATGGCAGAAGCATAAAGATCACATTCTTCAAATACATCAGAGCCAAACCATTTTTCTGGTGTTTGAAAAGGTAGATGGGGTGTCTGCTCTGCTGGCTGTCAGATTTTTTGTGGCATAAGGAATGAACTGAACAACATCAGCCAGGGAGAAAAAAAATCGATGAAGTGCCAAATTCAGAAGTCACATGCACCTCAGTAATTATACCCTCTCATCCAGCCTCACAATGTCCTACATTTTCCATGCCAGGGTGAGCGTCCTTATTACAGTCATTCTGATGGTAAGATTTTCCTCTTTGCCATGGTGCAAGGCCCCTGGTACTGTGCACCAGCTAGCAACCTTAACAGTTAACTACTACTTCTGTGTGCTTTTCTTGCACGTTGCTGTGAAACTGATTCAATACCAAAGAAAGTCATCATTGAGCAAGCACAGTTAAGCTGACAGAGACTTCCATTAGCAGCCTCTAATCCTCTGTAACCTAGATTTTTTTTTTTTATTTTCAGGACACAAATAAAGCCAGACTTTAATGTATAGCAGCTGCTTATTGCTTTAGAAGACCCGTACGTAGTGAAGGCGATATGCATTTGTTACGGTACTGAGGGCCTTACTGATGTTATAGTGCTAATTTTGCATTCACACTATCGTGTAGCTGCCCACAGCCATGAAACATTTATATCTGTCTGTCAAGCACTGTGGGCATGCCACTGATTTGTTAAATAGCGAGGGAATTAAATTAGTTAATCCTTTCCATTATCTGGGGCAGTCGTTGTCTTATCTCTTTTTGACCAGGAGCATTTGGGATCTGAAAGTGTTCCGTTTTTAATTTTAATTACTCTAGTGTAAAACGGGACAGTTTCCATTATCTGCATTTTTTTATGCAATAAACACGGGGAGAATGCTTTTCATATAGTAAGCAGAGGCAGCCCTTTTGTTCAGGAATCCATGCAGATGGAGACTTTAGCTTAACTTGTTTTGCGTATTGTTGGATGGGGGAAACCTTTTAAGGCAATCTTTAAAGGGCTTTTTGTTTATTGTCATTAACTGGAAACGTGTGCCTCAGAGAGTAGTCGGTGATAAAGAGGGTAACTGGTGAAGAAGCAATGAATAACACAACAGTAAGCCTACATTAATATGGGACTCCATCAGGGAGTAAGGTGGCCCATATTTATTTCTACACAGGCACTGTGTTGGTCTTCTGCATGTCACAGCCTCCCAGGCACATCTATGCCTTTGGCTTGGTTTCTTGTTTTCTGACAGTTGTAAATGCAGTTATATTTATTTCCTTGTACAAGTTTTGATCTTCTCTCTTAGAGTACATGTTCAGCAACTTAGTGCCATAAAGCATGGTAAAGTTGCTCACTGGATACTCAGTTCTTGAACACTGGTGCAACCAATGAGCTGAAATTATAAAAATATTAAAATTACATTTTGGAGTTAGTGGAAGCCTCAGGGTTGTTCCTAATATGCCGTTTGTTACAGAAGCATAGTCTTTGGTCGTAGAAATTTCGTGACATTAGGTGGAGCAGCTCAAATCTGGTTCACAGAGTGAAGGCTGTTCTCACAGCATATGATTCAGTCCTTTGTGTGAAATTCTGAAATGTCAAACAGTAGGTCACTGCCAAAAAATCAGCAGTCATTTGTAATGTCTTACATGAGATTTTAGGTAAACAGAAGTCAATGTTATACTAAATTCCACATATCCAGAAAAATCAGTGGAGTACAGTATTACAGGAATCTGGGGAATCACACAGATTAATCATGGGGAACAACCCCAGTCCTGCTCAGTAGTTAGTCTGAGCTCTATCAGATGAGGCAGCGTGATCACTCAAGGCCATAAACCCTGCTGGGAGCAGCAGTGAAGTAATTGGATGTAAAGCTTACCCCAATTATCAGTGTTAATGAAAGGATGTTAGAAGGCCGCTGAAAGTACAGGCTAACAAATTACTCAACCAGTGGGTTTTGCATGAAGCCATGAAGCAGCATTAGGTTAAACAGAGATTTTACTGAACATTTATAATGAGACACAGAAAAGCAAAGCCACAGGAGTACAGGGAGACGTTCCACTTCACACTTTATACCGAAACCCCATTGGCCAAAAATGAGAATTTCTGAACTGAATACACACCGTAGAATGCCTGTGTTTTAGACTTTGCATTTAGAGTCATAGTTTGAGTTTGTTCCAGTCAGAGAGACAGTCTGACAATGTTACAGAGGGTTTGAATGTGACCACCTGTGTTGTTAACTATGCAGTTAAAGAGGTTGATATTCATTGATGCCTAGTGTAGTATGGAACCCTGCCCTCACAGAGTAGTGGGAAGTGAGACCACAAAGTCATTTCAGACTTTTGAAGCAAACTGCCAACCATAATAGCCAATTTTGTTAACTTGGATGCTCATCAGTCTGACCGCAAACTCAGGGATGGAATTGAAATGGTTTTCCAGCCTTGGGTTAAAATTGCTTGCTGCGAGTGTCAAGGTGCAGTATTTTGGGTCTTCCTCCTCACTTGGTTGTGACTCATGGACTCTTGTATAGGTTTACAGAGAAATGAAGCTTGCCTTGACATAGCATCTTTGGGGCAGGGCAGAGAATGGGCAGCTTGTCTGCTGAAAGGAGGATGTCTGGAAATCAGACTCTTCTCTGATGTTGTCCGTCTGCACCAAGAAGCGGTGCACTGTGGGTAGGTGGAATGGGCTGACCCTTTACATCTTCTGGGTGGAGGCTCAGTGGCAATGAAGTGGAAGAAAGAAAGAAGAAAATGTTATGCTGTGAATATTATACCGATATGATACAACTGTTGACAAAAGTTCAATCTAAAAGTTTATATAATCCAAATCCATCCATATATCCATCCAACCATCTTCTAATCTCCAATCCTGGAGCCCATCCTAGGCAACATAGGGCATAAGGGTAGGATACACCCTGGATGGGATGCCAATTATATGTGGTCCTATATAAAATGAGTTTTTTCCATGACTGTCAAGAAATTAAGCTTAACCAAACAAGTCACATTGATGGAACAGCTCAAAGAAATGACTCTGTTCAAAAAGTTCTTTGTTACCCAAGATTAAATAGAGATATACAGTCCACTTAATGTACAGAAAATAATAATAAATACAGTATTAGTATCTGGGATACCACTGAGCGTAGAAAAGAAGTGCACAAGTAGAGCTTATGTAATTTTCATGCTTATCTCATGTTCACAGCTAAAAACTCTAGTTTCCCTTGCAGACAGACATTCTGTTCTCGAGAGAGATGATAAAACCTTTTGCGTAGATTGTACAAAATTGCTTTAAAAAACATTTTCTCTCTCTCTCTCTGTAATATGCTTGCATATTTTATGTCTCTTGGAGCTATTAAAGTCATTTCTTGTGTTTGCCACCTATAATACACAGGCTGACTTATTTATTACTATTTAAATAATTGACCACTGGCTAATAATCTTGGAAAGCCCGTTATCTAGTAGCCTTTACTCAAATGTGCTGCTAGCTATTTTTAATGCAAGTTCAATGAGAGACATATTAGACTTCCAATGTGACGAAGGGACCTTATGTAAAATATTATTAGTCATCTGATCTCTTCAAAAAGCTATTAATAGGATTAAAAATGTTTAATCCAAAGTTAGTTTAATACAAAAATTTAAACTGTAATCTTACGTAAAGATTTATATGTGAAATTGTCATTGTTCCGTCAACGTTGAATGGTTTTTTGACTATGAGCTTCTAAGTTATTCCCAGTGCAGCAAATTTCAGCAAGTAATTCCATACTGGTTTTGATGGTCAGAGTCTGAAGAAGAGGAAACTAAACCAACACTTTACTGATGGAGATATTGAGAGCAAGCAACAGTGTGAGCAGAGTAGGAGATAAGGATGGCGAGAGAGACATACATGTGCAAGTGTGTGAAAGGGTTACTGGGAGAGTTTGAGAACATAAACACGCTACCTGCCATCATGGTACCGGGACCTGAATGGAAAAGTGCAGATCCATTACAGCAACAGCATGCAGCTTAAGAACTAAAGACAAAAAGAGCTATGACTGTTTCTCCTCTGTTTTCGGCTCTGTGGAGCGTGGATATAATTTCAAGTTTGTGGCTAGGAGTGTGACCCTTAAGAAGCTTCAATTTCTTAGCTGTGAGCCCTAATTCTTCTCCGGATGACTGCGTGTGTAACTAATATTGTTGGCCTCTTGCTTTATTTGTCAGATAAGGTATTGAATTTATGTGAAACTGATGTAAACGTGTACAACTGCACTTTAGGATTTGACTTGAAATTCAATGGTGACACCTGCAAAATACTATAGTCAGTTTATTCAGTTTCCCCCCAGTATTAGCCCATTGAAATAAGATAAACTTTTCCATTGAAAATACTGAAGTTGGGATTTAAAGAGGTAAGATTAAATTAACCTGAATGATAACAAATACTTTTGCCATGATCCATGGACAGCGAGAAGAAAGGCTTGTGAACAATGGCCCTAGCCAACAGACTATATTGCATTATCATTGGTGAACACAGAACTGGTTATAAGACATCAAAGCTTTGGTACACAGTGTACAATGCATGATGCTATTCATTATGTGGTGTCCCTTAAATGCAGAAATCTAGCTCAATGGAAATGTTAGAGTAAATGTTTCCTATTTGCCGTCATTACTCTACAAGCAAGATTTTTGTTAAAAGTCTCATAATGCAAAATGATCAAAGGGCCACTGTGTAATTTTTTGTTATTAACCAGTGAAAAATCATGCCAGAAACTGTAGTTTAATCACTGTCCATTATGCACCCAGGATCAGACTCTTTGCATTTTTATGGATGGTCTGTGGAGATTGTTTGTTGAGGAATATCATCACTATGTGCTGACGGCACTATGAGCCTCATATAAAGTACAGTATAGATGTTCTCACCTTGTTAAGAAGGAGTGAGGCTCTTATCTATGGCTAGTAAATTCCTGCTATAGGATGTAAAGCATTATTGAGGAAAAGAAAGACAAATGAAACATAATTCAATATACACTGTATACTTTAAGAAATCTTACCTGTAAAACCTATAAGTGACTTCCGTAGATTATAAAAATCTTAAGGAAATAGCTTTTCAAACAATTCAAAAGGAGAAAAAAAACTTTTTTTCTTCACTCAATACCATAGATATAAGCATATCTGATATACAGATAATAATATTATACAAGTGAAATCTGTACACAGTAACTAGGCTACATGACGGAATGTTGTAACCAGTGGACGCACGTTTTGCTGTTTTTTTTTGGGCATGCTTTTGAAGTGCATTATTAAAAGGGTTCAGTGAGTCATTAATTCACCATCGATACCCACGATACCTGATTAATTTTCAGAATTTTATTTTATGCCATTTTGGAAAGAGCTTGAATTTCAGTCTTCCATACCCTCCGAAAGATACTATGAACATTAGATTTTTATTAATTTACCTAAGCTGATTTCTTCTTCTGGCTGATATTGTTTTGTCAGCTTCAATCTATGCAGGCAGGCCTTCTTATGCGGGGGGGGGGGGGGGGGGGGGAAACGGAAGGTTATTAAATTATTTTAGGGGGGACGCGGGGTTGGGCCGTCTAGTGTGTAACTATTTTAAACTCCCCCCGGTGGAATTGTGTGG